>AYEL01090516.1:0-44682 GCA_000484575.1 Olivierus martensii
TGTACTGCAGCAACCAAGAAGACAGAGTGAAAGAGGTAAACTATATTGTAAAAATAGGTAAAGACCATGGCTACAAGAAGCAGTTTATCCTAAGTAATCTATAGAGAAGTAAACTAGAGGATAAGCAATAAGAAAAGAGAGAACGAGGAAGTAACAAACACACGAGTAGACGAAAACCAAAAGAACACCTGGATGACGGTACCTCATGATTTAGGTAAGTATAGTTGCATCAAAAAGTTAGCAAAAGGTCAAGACAAAAAACTAGTGAGTAAGAGACTCCAGACTATTTACAATAGACTTAGAAATGAGAAACAACCTTTGACGGAAACTGAAAGGATGGGAGTGTATGAAATCCCAGTAACGAAGATGAAAGAGGATGAATGCTCTAAGTATATAGGGGTCACAACGAGAACATTCAGGCAAAGAATTGCTGAACACAAGAAAGATTTTTACAAAGGTAAATTGAATACCACCCTTGCTATAGAAGCATACGACAATGACCTGGAAGTACACTGGAATAGGGCTGAAATTATGAGAACACTCAGGCAAAGAATTGCTGAACACAAGAAAGATTTTTACAAAGGTAAATTGAGTACCACCCTTGCTATAGAAGCGTACGACAATGACCTGGAAGTACACTGGAATAGGGCTGAAATTATAAGACAAGTAGAGAAAAATGAATATAAATATTTAACGGAAGCTTTAGAGATAACATGCAGAGAAGATAAGGAGAGTCTTTTGAACAACAAAGTGCAGGATATACCTAAAGCATGGCAATACGCAGTTAGAAAATGGAAATAAGATACATTAAACGAATTACGATACGTGTATGTATGCATTAGGATAGAGTAAGGACTTAGTCGGATGACGCAATTTAGAAACCGATGTATTTTGTTATTTGTTATCGTATCTGTAGATTTACTAATAATCCTATTGTGTATTTTTTAAGTTTGTTTATTTTATTTATATGTTTATATTACCGAATGCAGTTATGCAACTTGTTAAAGATTCGAATTTAAATTTTTCTGTGGAACAAGAAACGATCTTTTAATGATGTATGTATTATAAGTTCTAGAACGTTTAAGTAACAAAACCAATGTAAGAAACCTGAGGATGGCTTTAACTAGCCGAAAACGTTAGTTTTAACAAGTTTTATTAAACTGTTTGTGTTACTCTCAACTGCTAGTTGTGCTTATACATGTTGTTATTGAAGTAAGAGTCTAAGCAGTTAGTTCTAAATGAATATAGTGTAAATATTTTTTTAGACTTTTATATGCATTAGAAAATGAAAAAAGGCTGTGATTCAGTCTACAGTGATGATCTGGAATATAACCACCATAATAATGAGGTATGCCTATTCCAGGACTGCCCAATCTTTTTGTGAATGTGAACTACATTTTTTCACCGGAGTGATATAGCAATCTACTGATATCCAGGGAATAAAATAAAAAAATAGCAATGTTGTCTGTATAATTCAAAATATATTAAGTAAAATAAACAATTCTTCATAATATTAAAATAACTATGAATGCATGGGGACATAAACAAAAATTTTAATGCTATATTTGACATTGTGTATAGATTTTGCAATTGATGCATAATTTACATATGATGAAAGAGATAATGTTAAAATTTTTACAAATTTTAACGAATATTTTGTTCCGAATGTAAGCTCGATTTTAAATCTATAATTTTTGCTCTGCGTAATTCGGAGTCTTTCGGATATTCATTTTCATAATTGAAGAGCATTGTTTGAAAATGTCTTTCGATATTTCCCTTTTTTGGAATAGCAACAACTGAATTACATATTAGACAAGATCATTTGCCATTAACCATGGAAAAAAGAAATCATGTTCCCCATTCATCATGGTAATGATAAGTTCTAATTTTCTTTTCTATGCTCATAATGATGGTTAAAAAAGAAAAAAAATTTATATAATTGAAGAAGTTTAGTTTTTAATAAATTTAATATTTTTAGTGCCAAACAACGATATACTGTTGTCTGGACCTGAGTAATATAATAAAGAAAGAAAAGACATTTGAACATGTAAAAGCATTTGTCCAACAAACTTTTGCTTACTCATCAAAATAATCTTTATTTATTGTTTTTGATATATTATTATATTCTACTGATTGATCTGATCTATTATTACTAAATAAACGACAAAAGACAAAAAGAACGAAAACACTTAGGGTAATCTCACTTTTCTTGTTTCAACAAGAACACAGACCACCTTTACAACATATAAAGTGGAAGTTTAACAAGCAAGTTGATCAGAACATGGTTGGAGACTTGAGATCGACTAAAAAGCTTGTTGAGATTGACTGGTAGCTCGCTATCTACTGGTTGGGCAGCCCTGGCCTATACTATTAAATATTGATTTCCACTATAAAGAGAGAAGAGTACATTGAATAATTTCAAAAGTTGGATAAACAAGAGGATTTAGGCTTGGCTATTTATATTCTTTTTCAGATCATATGTCAAATAGATTAGCAAGTATGTTATAACACTTTTTATATATCAGTGTATGAAAAATCAAATTTTTTTTTACTGCTTTTAAGATTCTTTGTGACCTATATCTTTTTATGGCAAGGCAAATTATATTCTTCAGTATAAGTGCAAAAATTAAGAGCCAAACAAAATATTTGCTGAGATTGTTTAGAATATTTGAAGGAGGCGCAGTCCCTGTTTGTTTTTATTACTATTACTTTTTAATCAGCATAGTGAATTTTAAATTTGATTTTCAATTCTCTAAAGAAAAAGCTAGATTGTCAAAAATGTAATTTACTACTGGACTAAATAATATAACAATTAAGGAAACAGTAGTACAAGTGGAAATCAAATATACAGAATGTGAATAAACAAATGAAAAGAAATGAAGAAATGAAAATGAGTTTGAAGTGAAATATATAAATATAGGTTGGATATGCTCTATGTGAATAAAATTTGGAAAGAGTGTACATTTGAATATATGAAAAACAATACTGTTGAAATATATTCTGAGATAGGAGGACAAAAAATTATATGGATATATTCATGAATGAGAGAACAAAAAAAGCCTTTAAGAATACAAGTGTGTGAAGGACAGACTATGAATGAAACTGAAACTGGGATTGCACAGAATATTTAGGGTCTGTATGCACTAATTGATGGTATTAATAAAGATGAGAAAGGCCAGTTCTGGTGTGAACTTAGGCATGTTGAATGGATGTCAGAATAATGAGTGAACAGTTATAGCATGTGATTTGAATTGCTATGATGATATAAAGAGATTGTATGGAGGCATTGGTTGAGAAGTATTGTAACACTCAAGTGAATGATAATGGGGAATAATTATCAGAGGCTATGCCAAGAAAACAGAAAACAGTTTATCATCCAATAAAAAATTCCTATAAATAATATAGCTAAACTGAGAATTTTAATTTTCTATTAAACAAAAGCAAACAATAAGCTAAATAAGTAAGATAAATCATTTATTCAAAAACGTTTTCGGCTACTTCTGATGGGTAACTTTAACTTTTAGATCTTTTATTGCTTTATTGATGATATTAAGTTCACTACATGTTAATGGTAAATATAAATTTGTTTTATTTAGAGTTCTTTCAATAAACTGAAGTACTGTTTGCTTTTCTTGAAATGCACAATTCGCTATTTTTTCATTATTCATTTAATTTTCTATTTCTAAATTTATGCACAATGGATTTTTCACAATATAATGAATTAATATAAATTATGATAGACTAATAAATGAAGAACTGCAATTGTTTTAATCTTTCTTTAAAGAGATTAAAGACAGAAGACAGTTTTTGCTCTTTAGAATAGTGATTTAAAATATGTAAAATGAATATATAATTCAAATTTTGATCATTAGAAATATGTGTGTTAATTTATTATTGAAATTCATAATATCCACTCAGCTTCAAAAACTTTGATATTACGTAAAACTGCTTTAATATTCCTTTTATGAATTTTACTAGGTACTTTTCTTTCATATTACCTATTTTTATTTTTTTTTTAAACTCTTCTCAATTCTGTTTTATGATCATCTACAAAACTTACAATAATAATGATAAAATCTCTGTATATCATCTCTTTATTTTGCATATTATACTATTGTAAAGAAATATACAAGACTGTTTTATTTGTACAAAGTATCACTTTTGTATTGCAGTTAACATAATAATTAATCATATTAATAAAATCTGAATACTGTGAATAATAGGGCTTACTTGCTTTTTTAAGAAGTGACATATCACTAATGTTTTTACATTTATAAATAAGAATCTAGATAAGTTTTCAAATATATGAGGGGAAAGCAAAAAATTCTTACTTGTGTCATGATGTGATATGCTAAAGATCTGAAATTTGATCCTCTAAATAGGTCAATGTTTCATAGCACAGAAAAATGACTATTTCTGCTGCTTGGTATACAGGTGCATTGTCAGCTAACAATAACACATTTTAGCCACGGGCCCTCTATGGCACTAGCCAGGTAATTCAAAGACCGGCTCGGTCGTTAAAGCTTAGACTTTACAATATAAGCATCAAGGGAACTTATTCAAATAAATCCAAATATACTAGCCAAAATCTAGCCCTTGAATTACAACGGAATAATTTAATGATTAGAAATAATTTGAACTAAAGTTAGCGCCATCTCGTAATTATAATAATAATTAATTTTACTAAATCTATGAGTGGCGCCATCTATTAATTAATAATTGAACTCGAATTTTTAATTAATTTATCTGAAGAAAAAATCTGCCTCGGCCCGGGATCGAACCGGGGACCTTTGGGCTAACGTCCCAGCATCGTAACCGCTAGACCACCAAGGCCAACGAGCAGATTTTTTCTTCAGATAAATTAATTAAAAATTCGAGTTCAATTATTAATTAATAGATGGCGCCACTCATAGATTTAGTAAAATTAATTATTATTATAATTACGAGATGGCGCTAACTTTAGTTCAAATTATTTCTAATCATTAAATTATTCCTTTGTAATTCAAGGGCTAGATTTTGGCTAGTATATTTAGATTTATTTGATTAAGTTCCCTTGATGCTTATATTGTAAAGTCTAAGCTTTAACGACCGAGGCGGTCTTTGAATTACCTGGCTAGTGCCATAGAGGGCCCGTGGCTAGATGTAGCCCGGTCAGGTATGGATCTGTCGGCTAATAACACATTTTTTGACAAAGCCTATTCTTTTTCCTTGATACTGTCCTTAACTTTTATAGGATGTTCCTGTAGTATGATCATGTTATCTTTTTTATAAGTAATATGACAGTAACAAAATACAGACAACATGACTTTATTGGATGGTCTTCTCTTGGCCATCACATATGCTGTGGGACCATATTTTGAATTTTCATTTCCATCATTTCATGGTCTCATATCATAGACATTCCTCACCATACACAGTTTACATCTCTTCATGGATTGTTTAGGCAGTTTTCCCTTGAAGATGAAGAACTGTATCATAGCTTGATATTCAGTTTTGTCCAGTGTACCTACTTCTACTATCATTCTTCTAACTCTGGTCATGTGATAAAAAGAGAAGTTTCTTGCTAAAAAAAAAAAGAAATTATTGCTTCAATATGAGACAAGTTTACTCTTCATCTTTGATAGCATTATGTTTTTTTAAAAATTGGCACATTTTATAATAATCATCAGAAGGAAGTAACAAAACCAAGTTTACTCATCTTTGATAGCATTATGTTTTTTTAAAAATTGGCACATTTTATAATAATCATCAGAAATTTGTTACTACTATATTGGAATGGCAGTCTCTTTTGTTATCAATCATTAAATTAATTTTTTCTTAGTAATTGCCATCATGCATTCATTTTTTATATTTCTTAGTTACAAAAAGTTACCGGTAATTAAATCGCAAATAATTTTTAAATCTTATTTGAATTGGTCTTCATTATCTTGTAATTTAGAAAGAATATTTTTTTTTACCAAATTATTAATATTTTCTTAATTTTTACACTTATTCATATATTTACCAGTAGTTTTTTATATTCCATGACTGAACTTGGAAATTTTTTAAATATCAAGCAAGTGATTTTATATGTTCTTGTTTCTCTTTTATTGTGGATATATAATAATCATGATTCATTTAAGAAATGTTAAGATTTTTCAATGCTCACACAAATTAGAAAATTTAACAAGATTTGAGAAAAATTTTAAATAAGCATATTTAAAATAATTTTACAAACAAAATTTCTTAGTATAAATATTGTATTTACTTAATCTTTCTCTTGATTTCTCTCAATGATTTAAAAAAGGAAAACATGGAATAAAATAAAATTTTTATAATTTTGTCATCATGATTTTTATTCAACTCAATATAAATGCTAGGTAATATTGAAGAAAGTTTTAAAGATGTGCTCCATTGGAATATTCCAGAAGCATTATTCAAAAAATGTTAAAAGATAAGAAAGTGAAACCAAAATGCATACAGGAAATTTTGAGACAACTAACAAAACAGAAATTTAGCAAACACACAACAGTCATTGGAAATGAAAATTTGAGTTTCTAAATATTAAAATAAGTAAAAAATTTGAGTTCTATAGTTTCAGAAATATGCAGATACATAAGTCTTTCTATCTGTGTTGAATTTCCATAAAACACAATTAAAATATTCATCAAACAATTTAGTTTTTTTGAAAAAATATCACTTATGGCCTTAAATTTTTTTGTTTACGCTTAAAAAATGCTAATCAATTTTTTTAGCCATTCCATTTATTAATGCATTCATTTCTATATCTCATATTTAAGCATTGTTGGACTTGTGTAGTTTTAAACTTCAGTGGAAATTTTTGGAAACAAATGAATCACATAATACACATTTACTGCATATGTTAATTAATCAAAACTATCAGGGATTTGTTCAGAAATAGAAGAATCATCATGTCTATCAAACCTACTGTATTTATTTGCATAATTCAGATCATCGCATAATTCATGCACCTAAATTTTTACCACAAAATTTAAAAAATAGATGTATATCCTTAAATATTTCAGACATTTAATACTGTACAGGAATACCTCGATTATTGCGGTTTTGATTATCGCGATTTTCGAATTATCGCGGTTTTCTATAAGAATTTGTGTACTGACGAGGGCCTCAAGGTTAGGCCAAAAACATTTTAATCTATATAATAATTTGTTTATCCTCATTAGTGTCACATACAACTTTAGACTAAAATTATTTAGAACAGGTTTTCATTTTTTAAAAGTTTTTAGAAATGATAACCTGTTCTAAATACTTTAGAATTAATTGCATTCTTTATTGTTATGATATATAATACTTGCAGTATGAAGAATAGATGAATTTAATGTAATCTATATAATAATTTGTTTATCCTCATTAGTGTCACGTACAACTTTAGTATAAAATATTTCAAAGACTATGCAATGGAATTAAATAAATCCTTTTGATTTGACTTTCTATGAATTGCACTTAGATTCTGTGTCTATTAAATACTTTTTTAAAATACCCATTCTGAAAAAATATTAAAAAATTCATATATTGGCAAAACTTTATAACTTATTCAATAGATGGAGCGATGTGGTTTGCCTGGAATGTTTGCTTTCTAGTTAATCATTCACTGATCACAATATATTCTCTTATTGCTGGCATAATTGCAACAGGTTTACTAGTTAGTAATAAAATTATTTCCTATTATATGAGTTGTGTAAATATTAAAGAAGACCATTTTTCAATATGTTGGATTAAAATGCCAACCATATGCTTTTATGTCCTAACAGAGAGCAAACATAAACATACTTTATTAAATTTGTAACATATCCACAAATTCTGAGTTTTACTACAAGTATATAGGCATTTGTTCCAAAATGGCATAAAACAGTAGACAATGTAGTAATTATGGAGAAAAACAGATTAATGATCATAATGAATATATCTATGATCTGTAAAAAAATTTAAATTGTATGATAAAAACTTTTTAAAAAATAATGGAGCATTGTATTTCAAATAACATGAAATATACAAGCCATTAAATCAAATAACAAAATTCTGGAGGGAATAATTTAGAATGTGTACTAAATATATTAATTTGAGTTAATATGGCTCCATCTGTTAATTAATAATTAAACTACTGCAAAGTTTTATCATCATTATTATTTAATAACTATTTTTGAATACTTTTTCATATTCAGTTATTATTGCTATTCTCCAAACTTCTCTATTAAATAGTGTTGATTTATATTTTATATGATCCTAGACTATAAAATAAATATGAAATTGTTTTTCAGAAGAAATAGTTTATTAAATTAGTGTGAATTATAAAAAAAAGTAAAAACATTTTTTTCATAGATTTTTCCTTTGCAAAATCATTAATGATGATATTAAATGAAATTTTTCTTAATTTGTCATTTGATAGTCAAGGAAGTTAACATTTATTGAGACAAAAGTAATAATTTGGGGAACTTGCAATATTTATACTTTTATTGTATAAGCTACATTATTTTTTTTTGTTAAGTTTTATATTTCCATTTATATATTTAGTTTTTGCTTTTCAATTACACATTTTCTTTTACTAGTCATTACATAATTGTATTGAAAACTTAAATGATAGCCAAAACTTAAAAAATATAATTTTGGGTCTTCAATTTTATCTGATGCTCAAAAGTTATGAGATCTCTAAAATTCTGAAACTCAATGCTGTATCATAATAAGACTAAAAGTAAATATTGCACTACTTTTGAGTGATTCTGACATTACATCCATATCAACATTCCTACTTTTCAGGACCATTTTTATGGCAACTAATTATCTTCTATGATACAAGCATGCATTGGTAATATGTCATTGGCAAGTTATGGCAAGTTATGTTTCAGACTATCATGATAAAGCAAATCACAGTCTTTTTCACATGTGAGTATATATAAATGCCTAAAAACATATTTTCATTATCATTTATTAAGTGTACACTAGTATAATCTAAAAACAGACTGAGTGCAAGTAACAAAATGGACTGATCGATTTGTTCAATTCAGCTTGGGGTCAGTAAATATGCATGCCACCACTGAAAACTGTCTTAAAAGCAAAGTGCCAAAAATAAAAAATATGAATATAATTGAAAAGCATCATATTAGCAAAGCACTTAAAAGCAAGGTGAGTGAATTCATCAGAAAGAACAAGAAAAAACCTTCAAATTGGTATTTCTTTTATTTTTATACTCCTAATAGCATTTAAATTAGAAGAGTTTTAAATTTTACCTAATTCTCTGCACTGTTGGTAAGGAGCCAATGACTGTTACAACAGTCACTGACTCAAGACCAGCGTTGCGGAGTCGGAGTCGGAGGTTTTTGGGTGGAGTCGGAGTCGGATTTTTAAACTGCCCGGAGTCAGAATTGGAGTCAGAGTCGGATTTTTGAACTGCCCGGAGTCGGGAGTCGGAGTCGGAAAAAATAACTGACTCCCGACTCCTTAAGTCCCTACTTATCTAGAGCTATAGCTATATACGTATATCATTTCTAACTATTTAAGGAATGATAGTATGTTATGAGAAAGACTGTAATCCACATATATTTTATAAACTTTATCTATAAAACATGAGACAATAGTTAATATGCCTTTTATGTATTGATTGATTTCCATGTGTATTCAATTATTTATTGCAGTCTTCAATTCATCATACATTGTTGAAATAGATTATTCACTCTATCTCTATACACAGTTAGTAAAACATGCACTTTAACTAGAAAAATAATAATTTATTATTAGTAAATAATAAATTATTATTTTTATTATTTACTAATTGTCTATTTTAATTGTAATTATTTACTAAGTGTAGTTAAGTACTTGTTGTCATTATATAAGCAGTAGAATTCAAGATTTTGAAGATTATGAACTTCTATTAATAATATAGAACAGCACTGAATCGCAGCATATTTCAAAACGTTTAATACATCAATCCGCGCTAACGTTTTTGGCTATACAGCCATCTTCAGGCGCATTCCAAATCGAAACATTCCAAGAAAGAACATACCATTTCCCTAACGGTCTTTAACATAAACAACAATGACGTCATCTGTAACCCGGAGAACAAATTCTTACACTTTCACATGTAGATATAAATAAGAAAAAGTTTTTACGTGGTTAATCATATTATTATTCATATGATAGGAAAAGGTGACGGACGTACTCAGTCTAAAATGTGGTCTCACGTGATCATATATGGACGATGATAATATAGTGTTACTATATTAATTTAGCAGTTTTTAATTAGTTATGAATAATATTATGATTAACCATGTAAAAACTTTTTCTTATTTATATCTACATGTGAAAGTGTAAGAATTTGTTCTCCGGGTTACAGATGACGTCATTGTTGTTTATGTTAAAGACCGTTAGGGAAATGGTATGTTCTTTCTTGGAATGTTTCGATTTGGAATGCGCCTGAAGATGGCTGTATAGCCGAAAACGTTAGCGCGGATTGATGTATTAAACATTTTGAAATGTAGAACAGCACTGAATCACAGCATATTATTAATAGTCGTAATTAGTATAAGCAGTTTTCTATGGTTAAGTGTATATTATGAACTTCTTTATTCTATTCAAACTATTACTACTAATGATTTTTTCAGAGGTTATTTCTAAGATTTTCATTCTGGACTTCATTTATGGAAGATTTTACAACAGTCTGATCTCATTTCAGAGCTGTTTGCCCACTCTAAAATTATCTGCTACATCAGCAATACTTTAACCCTTCTCAAGTGTGATAACAGATGTATATTTCAGTTATATGCAAATAAAATAGTTTTATTTCATCCATCAAGGGAGTAATTCATAATAAGTTTCTCATAAAAACAAAAAAATATCAATCCATTGAACGATATCAGTTTCAAAATTGGTATCAAGATTTTAAATATCTAAGCCTTAAAATGCCTTAGCATAACTTTATACAGAATCTTAAATGGGATGATTACATCCATTTATCTACAAGGTCAAAAAAATTTCTCAATATCTTTTTTCTATAAATGAAAACTCTTAGTTCAACTATTAAAGATTTTTTGCATCCATCAATTCTTAAACTTATTTACATTACAGCCATTGAACCTGCTTTTTCTGTATATTTTTCCACTCTGGGCTCATAGTTCTAAAATACAAAAAATAAGAAATTATCCATTGAAAGATAAATTTTGATTAATTCATAAAAGCTACATGACAACATCTATTAAAACCATTTCCAGTCTCATTCTCATTATCTTAGGATTCTTGAATACAAATTATAGTATCAGATTATTCATTCATAATATTGGGTTGTTCAGAAAGTTCATGCTAATTTTTAAAGAAAATTCAAAGGCAGCACATTTAAATTATAATATGTATTTATTCAATTATATAGTCACCATTTTGTTTCACAACCTTTCTCCATCTTTCATGCAATTTGAAGATTCCATTCTTCCAAAACTTCTCACGTTTTTCAGTGTGGTTTTTTATGTTGATCAAAGAGTTAGTTTTACCATTAAGGGAATATTTGCAATTTGCAAAGACCTAAATAAGTGAAAATGAAAAGGTACAATGTCTGGTGAATATGGTGGGTGGATAGCACACCCCAACCAACCACCAACAATTTTTGTTGAATAGTCAAAAAGACAAGGCCTGGTATTGTCCTGATGAAACATGATGCTCTTCTGATTAGCTAGTTCTGGATGTTTTTTTTAATCACTGTCTTCAATTCATCTAATTGTGAGCAATAGTTATCTGAATTTATCAACTGGTTATTTAATAGGGGCTCATAATACAGGATTCCTTTCCAGTTCACCAGACACAGAGCTTTTGGTAACTAATGGTGATTTATTTTGCTTACCCTAGATTCTTTTTTGCTCAACATTATTATAAATAATCCATTTTTCGTCACCCATCACTATTTGCTTCAAAAATAAATCACTATTTGCTTCAAAAATAGTGTCTTCTCATTGCATTTGTAGAGCAAATTGCAGATGGGGATCAATCAGATTTTTCTCTGTTAAACTGTGTGAAACCCATACATCAAAATGATTTATGTAGCCAAGCTTCACAAAATACTCATGGAAAGTGGTTTTTGATGTTTTTAACATTTGATTCTAATTCACATGTCGTGTAGCATGGATTACTCTCAATGTTTTGATTTGATCTTCATCAGTGGTGGAGAGTCTACCCAGGTGTTCTTGGTCATCAAGGTTGAAATCACCAGCTTTAAACTTAGCAAACACTTCTACACAGTTCTTTCAGTTATAGCACTTTCCTCATAAAGAGTGCATATTTTATTTGCTGCTTGCCTGGCATTTTTGTCTTTCCAATAAAAGAAAAGCATCAAGTACCTATAATGCATTTTTGTTTCCTTCCATATTCAAAAGGGTATAAAACTGACAAAAATCAATATATCCTTACCAAATTTTTTCTAAAGATGGCTGAAATATTACCTTTTAGAATATATATACATGTCATTTGTTTTCAATGATTCTGATATATTCAGACATGTCCTAATACTACCTACTGAAAATCAGCATGAACTTTCTGTGCAATCCATTATCATCAAGAGATTTTCTAAGATGTCAAGATTATCCTCTCTTAACATAATCTCATTAATAACTATATTCCAAACATGATTGAAAATAACTCTATTTTTTCATTATTGATTTAGAACAACTTTACTCTGATATCTATATGTTAGCAATGTTTTCCAAAGTCCTTTATCCATTTGATTTATATATTAATCATTAAAATTAAAGTCCACTTTGGTTTCTTAAATGAAAAAATAATATGGTTACTTGGTGCTTCATTTTGTAATGCTTTCTGATGACAAAATTTATCATCAACGCTATTATAAATTGAAAATCATTATTCTGTTTTTATTCAAACTTCTTACTATTACTACTTAGGCTTAATGTTTGTTAAAGACAAACTCTCCATTGACATCACTCAACAAATTAATTTCTTTGTAAACAATCTTGTCCTATTCACCTCATTTACAAATGTTCTAAGAAAACGCTCTTAATATCACTATATTTCATCAAAATTATTGTATTCCAAGGACTTGGAGAAGTTTGGAAATAAATATGTTGATCTTCTAGTTAATAAAATAAATTATACTCACCAATAGTCAGTTTTATTTAAACATTTAAGATCAATTATTCATCATTTCTGGCAAGCTCACTGAACTAACTTTATCAATGATAAGATTCCTTTTAAATTTATACTGAACGTTTATCACAGGCTGCAAAACATACTCTGAACGTCAGTGATGATACTCTTAAGATTCTTATCAAATACAGTAATTTCAATTACTAGTAATATATGTTAAACATCATATATTAACTTTTGGGTAGTTATAATAATTCCAACATCCCAAATATCAAACATTTCCTGTTTCCTGAGTGCCTTGCCCAATGCCGTATGTAGAAATTCGGCCACCTGTGTGCAACTGTTAATTGGCCACCCCCATATATCGATGGCCGCCCCTATTCAATCAACAAAACAAAAACTAGAAAATTAATAGTCATAATTGTACAACTTTAAATAATTTCATTTATTATTTTATCAATAATAATACATAACAGTCATAACAGAACATTTTGGAAATCGTAATAAATTACAAAATTTTCATTGCATGTAACTATAATATTAAATAAACATCACACTTACAGTTAAAACACTACAATACAGAAATTAACAAACACTGCATACATGCGGCCTGAAGGCCGAGTGGTAACATGTTGGCGTGCCACACAGGAGAACCTGGGTTCGCGTCCAAGGTCTGGTCCCAGATTTTTTGGGGGTACTCAGCCTCCCCCAGTGATCCTCGTCCTTCACCATCCAGTTCCTCTCCATGGATGTGGTTGCAGCCTGTGGTTGGAACTGGCCCCGTCCCCTTAGTAATCTCCCTCATTGGAAAGGGGTTGTAAAATAGGAAAAAAACTACAATACAAAAGTTAAATATCTAATTAAATAACAACTAATATTTTCAAAAATAACATATTAATAGGAAAACACAACAATTTACAAGCAATAATTTTGGCCTGCTTTATTACGAGCAAATTCCGATATATGATCGTGTAAATCAATTTCATCCAATAATTTATGCTATCACTATAATTGATAAATTTGCTAGGCGTTCTTTTTGCATTGTTGCTCTTAAATAGTTTTTGATTATCTTCAATTTGGAAAAAGAACGTAGGCTAGATGCTACAGAAACGGGCAGAGTAAAAACGATCCTAAGTGCAACAAATAAATTAGGGAATGTGCCTCAAAGATTATTTTTAAAAATATATTGAAGCATGTTATATGGATGTGAACAGGTCAGGGGCAGACTGGCCATAAGGGTGGTCTGTCAAATGCTAAAAGGGCCGCTGCCATCATAACTATATGGGCCGGCAGCCGCCGAACTGATTTTTTTTATGCCAAGCATCGCACTTTCAATATAATGTATATTTGATTCAAATTCTTCTTCATTTTTATTCAAAATTTATCAATGTTAGTATTCGCATACAAATAAAGACTTGTACTTTAGGTAATTAGGTAATTATTTTTATTTTGTCGTTAAAATTTATTTTGAAAATATACTATGTATTTAATTTATTTAATATATATTACAGATATATCGTCGCAAGGATATTAAGATATAAAAATGAAGAAGTATTGCAAAAAAATTTATAAAAATATTAAATAATTTTTTGAAATACTTTATTTTTTTCTTATATCTTACCTTGCGAAATATCCTTGCGACAATATATCAATGTGGCGAATTGTCCTAATATCAAGTCTAACTAGTGGGCCACTAACTGATAGGTGGGCTGCTGTCAAGATAATGCCTGAACCGAAAATATGTCCCTGTCTGCCCCTGGATGCGAACCAATGTTTTCTGTTTTTGTGTGTGTTATTACTGATAAAATTTCATGAAATAAATCCTGTCCATCAATATCGGATTTATTTCTTTGCACATCAGTTAATTTCAGATGAAGATCTTTGCCTGATTATAATATATGCCTTGACATAAAATATTAATTCAATTAGTTATTTCATAAATTGACGTTAGAATTGATTTTTATTTTTCAATTTATCTTTTTTAAATGAATAGAATTTTCAAATTTACATATTAAAAGAAATAAATTTCCTTTTTCCCTTTTATTGATTTTTAATTTTATTTTATATCTTGTTTTATATTTTTGACACTCAATTTGGCCGCCCGAGTGCAATGTACGCCTTGCACCTATGGCAGGCCCGACTCTGGCCTTGCCATACTCTTTTTCCTTTTTTATAGAAAAAAGATCATGCCAGATTCTGGATGAATATCTTTATTACTATTGAAATTACTTATTACCCATCAACTCAATACCGATGTACTCAACTTACCTCTGATTTTATGATATAACCTCCAATCCCTCATTAACATTTTTTGTATATTTATGAAGCTACTCTTTATCTGTTATATTTAACTTTATCTTCATTTGTCCATGGAGGGCTTTGTTATATGTTACAATTTGGAGAATGATAATGATGTTTGGCTTTTTTTTCTCCTTTTCATATTCAAATTTGTATATTTCAGATTTTCCTAGTTGTTTTTTATGTTATTTTGTTTCAGTCTTCTAATAGTACCCATTATATCCTCAGCTTTGTTCTGAGGCTATTCAGATTATATTTTCATCTTCATAGAAAAAATCAGGATAAATGATGTCCTGATCTTTCCTGAATTGACCAAGGACCTTAGTTCTGTGAAAATTAATTCCAAGTGCTATTATTCATTTCTAATTTCAGCAATCCTTCTATAAGTCTGTACTACTATTGTTTTTGTTACTAACTGTAGTATTTTTATATGCACTTAATTATAGTGGTACCTCAGTAGATTCTTCAGCTGCCTCTACGATGCGCTCTGTGACAGTCCCAACTGTCATATATGTAGTTGTCAGTATATGTTCTTAATCCATTCCAGATCCTCAGGCTTATACCAAACAGGACATATACAAATGAATTTTTCCCATAAGAAATAAAAGGAAAATGATTAATCCCTTCCCATGAAAAATAAATCCTATTGTTATTGGCATATTATACATTGATAGGGTTGTATAAAATAATTTAAAATGATTATCTTAATAAATTTCGGATCTTTTTACTCAGATGATTATCCTCCTCCTTTCTTTCGTCTTTTCGTCTTATCATCCTGTTATCGCTATGAAGATGTGGTTATGGAGGAAGTGGAATCACTGCTAATACTAAAATACATAAATACAAAAGCAATTACAGTAGATGAAATAAATGAAAATTTAACCTCGAGTACCTTGCTGAAAAGAGTCGAATGCTTACTAGGATAGTGCTGAGAAGGGAAGAGGAGGAGCTATTATTAATAATACTCAAAAGTCCTCTAGCAGTCAAAATATTTTATTCAGTAACGTTTTCAATGTACTTGGCGTCTTCTTCAGCTGCTACAACACGACTAACCCTGCTACATTAGAGCAGGAGACCTAACTACATAAAATAAACAAACACAACAAAGATTTAAAAGGCAGGTCAACTTCTGGAAGCCCTCTCCTTAGCACCTCCTGCCAGTAAAGTTATACATTTCATTACGTGACTAATTTTCTAGAAATATATTAAATATATTATAAACAAAAATCATACAAAATTATACAAATTTTAAAAATTATTCAAGATCATGAATTAAAAATACATAGTTATCTGCAATCATTAAAAAAATAAAAATAAAATGGTAATAATCTTTCAAACAAGCAGTGCACCCTTACGGGGGTATTGAAAACAACCGTAGTGTATCCTTTAGTATGCTTTGCTGACTTTAAATAACCATCTCCATGCACTAAAATCGTTTCCAGTTCCGTGAAATTTATCACACATTCTCTTTTTTCTTTTTGAGAATTTCTAATGCCTCAATCATGTTTCTGTCCCAGTTCTTTTCATCTGGCCGGATAATTCTTGATCTTCCCCAGTGCACTTCAACATCATGCAGCAACGATCTCTGGCTTAGTGCAGTGGAGACTTTACCATACTTGAAGTCCGTTTTATGTTCTTTTATCCTTGCTTCTAAGTGCCTCTCCGTATACCCTATATAAAACTCTTCCCTACCCAATGACTGATTAGTTACAGGAATTTCATATACTCCACTCCTCCCTTATCCTCGTAGCAGTCTTTGTCATTTCTAATCATCCCAAAAACAGTTGGATTCCTTTTAAAACTTAGTACAATTCATTAACCTGCCAATGTTTTTGGCAAACTTTTCTACCCACAGGGCTTGGTCAACACTCCTAAAGGTATCAGATTTATTTCCCTGTGTCTTCTTCTTACACAAACTTCTCTCTACTTTGTCATGTAGCTTCCTTAGAAAACTTTCCCCATACCCATGTTTTTGGCCGATTCCCATAACTGTATTAATTTCCTCCATTCTGTCTGTGAATCCAGAACAGTGAGTGTACGCTCTCCTGAAGAGGGCCGAAAAGACAGCCTTCTTGTGTGAAAGCCTATCCTCCGACACCATAGGTATGTGCAAAGGAGCGCTACTAGGTTTTCTATAGACCGTAGTCCTATAGTCTCCATCCCTGATTGCGATCCTTAGGTCAAAGAAGTGTACATCTATTTTACTTTCTTGCTCCTTCTTAACTGTAAGCCCCAAACTACTATTCGACAGGGAAGCAACCATTTCTTCTGCCTTACATTTGTTCTCCCAAATGACCAAGGTATCGTCTACATATCTCAAATATATTTTTAAAAATGGGTTTAAAAGCTGGATAGTCATCTGCTCTTGGCGCCTAATCACCAACTCGGCCAAAACACCCGCCATTGGACTACCAATTGGAACTCCCTTCACTTGTCGGTAAAACTTGTGATCAAACTTAAAATAAGAATGATGGCAGACCAGGTCACAAAGTTCTCTCGGACATTTTACCAGCTCTTCCTGCTCTTCCACCTCCTGCAGGCCATTACACAGTAAATGATAAAGTTCAATATAAGCTGGTTCAATCCGAATAGAGGGATAAAGGGAACAGGACTGGAACTTAGGCAAGGTGATTAAATGTGCGACTAGGCTTACTATTAAGTGGCTGGAAGAAAACAGCGTAGTTTGTACGAGGGCAGACAAAAGCAGCAGCTTGGTGTTCATGAATAGGGAAACTTATCAGAAATTTTTGAAAGATTGCATCAAAGAGACAGGTTCAGAAGAGCTGAAAAGTGACCCCACTAATAAGGTTTGTCATCGGATGGACAGGCTTCTGAAGTGTAAAGGGTTGCTGACATTCCTAAGGAACTCGAATGTGACACCACCTGCATGCTCACGCCTGTTTGGATATGCTAAAATTCATAAGAAGCCGATAAGAATTAGGCCAATTGTTGAGAAGTTTATATCGCCTCTGTATTTGGTGGAAAAGAAACTAGCTAAGTGGTGTAGATTGAGATTAAAGGGCTACGAATACTCGATTAACTGTACAGAGGAGCTTCTTGATAAGCTTTTGGAGAAAGGTGCATTCCTGGAAGAGACGCTTACGATTTTTGACTTTGAATCTCTTTATCCCTCTATTTGGATTGAACTGGCTTGTATTGAACTTTTTACTTTGTAATTAGGCTGATTTACTTTCATTTGAAGAATGCATTTACTCATCACCACTCCTTCAGGGAAAATTTATGTAATGTTATGTACATGTGCAGATTCCATTAGATCCAGATTATATAGATAAACTTCCACTTTTAACATAAAAATTATAATAGGCCATATTAAGCGCAATTTCCTTTAATTATAATTATTTTTATTATATGTAAAGCATTTATATTATATTTATATGTATCATTTTAGTTTAATTTTATTTTGTATACGCATAATGCTGAATTTTAATGTAATATGTATGTATTCTTTACTAGACATTCAAATTATTGTATATAGTTCTTTTGTTATATTATTCTTATTGAGCTGAAGATGGCTTAATAAAGCTGAAAGCGCTTTTCTTTTACGAATGTTTTTCCACTGTGAATTTATAATTCCATTAGATTTTTTTCTTTCCAAATAGGTTTAGGTCTAAAGAATTCTTGCCTCTGAATAATTGGTTTGAAATTTCACATTAATTGTACTCTTATGTTCATCATGATTATACTTGCTATTACAATTAAAATTTGTGTTTACCACACGTTTGGTATAAATCCAAAACAACAGCCCTGACCTAAGACCCCAAGTCTTACCCAATATACCCCTGCAAGCCCAAAGAGCCCTACAGGCTTTCCTCACAACAAACTCAATGTGTGGCTACCAAGTCAAACCCTTGTCAAGCAAAACGCCAAGGTATTTGACATGTGTAGAAAATTGCAACCTTTTACCGAAGAAGGTCGGCTCAGTTAACCCTACCAACTGTCTTCTTCGAGTAAAAGGCACAATAGACGATACATTGGTCATTTGGAAGAACAAGTGTAAGGCAGAAGAAATGGTTGCTTCCCTGTCGAATAGTAGTTTGGGGCTTATAGTTAAGAAGGAGCAAGAAAGTAAAACAGATGTACACTTCTTTGACCTAAGGAAAGCAATCAGGGGTGGAGACTATAGGACTATGGTCTATAGAAAACCTAGTAGCGCTCCTTTGCACATACCTATGGTGTCGGAGGATAGGCTTTCACACAAGAAGGCTGTCTTTTCGGCCCTCTTCAGGAGAGCGTACACTCACTGTTCTGGATTCACAGACAGAATGGAGGAAATTAATACAGTTATGGGAATCGGCCAAAAACATGGGTATGGGGAAAGTTTTCTAAGGAAGCTACATGACAAAGTAGAGAGAAGTTTGTGTAAGAAGAAGACACAGGGAAATAAATCTGATACCTTTAGGAGTGTTGACCAAGCCCTGTGGGTAGAAAAGTTTGCCAAAAACATTGGCAGGTTAATGAATTGTACTAAGTTTTAAAAGGAATCCAACTGTTTTTGGGATGATTAGAAATGACAAAGACTGCTACGAGGATAAGGGAGGAGTGGAGTATATGAAATTCCTGTAACTAATCAGTCATTGGGTAGGGAAGAGTTTTATATAGGGTATACGGAGAGGCACTTAGAAACGAGGATAAAAGAACATAAAACGGACTTCAAGTACGGTAAAGTCTCCACTGCGCTAAGCCAGAAATCGCTGCTGCATGATGTTGAAGTGCACTGGGGAAGATCAAGAATTATCCGGCCAGATGAAAAGAACTGGGACAGAAACATGATTGAGGCATTAGAAATTCTCAAAAAGAAAAAAGAGAATGTGTGATAAATTTCACGGAACTGGAAACGATTTTAGTGCATGGAGATGGTTATTTAAAGTCAGCAAAGCAGACTAAACGATACACTACGGTCATTTTCGATACTCCCGTAAGAGTGTGCTGCTTGTTGTGAAGATTATTACCTTTTTATTTTTTATTTTTTTAATGATTGCAGATAACTTTATATTTTTAATTCATGATTTTGAATAATTTTTAACATTTATATATTGTATATTGTATGATTTTAGTGCTCCTTAGAACCTCCTGCCTTTACTGGCAGGAGGTGCTAAGGAGAGGGCTTCCAGATGTTGACTTGCCTTTTAAATCTTTGTCGTGTTTGTTTATTTTATGGAGTTAGGTCTCCTGCTGTAGTGTAGCAGGGTTAGTCATGTTGTAGCAGCTGAAGTATGTTGAAAACATTACTGAATAAAATCTTTTGACTGCTAGAGGGCTTTTGAGTATTATTATTTTTAGTTTGTGTTAGTGCAGTCTTATTGAACATATATTATGAATACGGCAGAGCTGTTATTGTTTGAAAGGAAATCCATTTCTAATATAACTTCAGGAATTTGAAATTCTAGTGTTTTTTCTCTTTCTATTTTCTGTTTCTTTTCCTGCCCAAAATGACATTAACCCAAAACGAAATATCTAGCAGCAGTGACAGTTTTTCCTTTTACTTTACTCATAAATCTCAAACACAATACTTCACTTTCAATTATACAACTGTCAATTCATAGGTGCCATGTTGTCATTGTCAGCGAATTTAGAATTTTGTCCAAATGCTCTGCTGCTACCGGCTTATTCTGTTTTGGGCCATATCAGACAATAAAGCAAGTTTGGCTTTAGTTGTCTAGAGAAGGCACTATATAGTGTTAAACGAAATTTTGGCTTTAGTTGGCACTATGCAGTAAGAGAGTCGTCTGATAACTTACGAAGATCGACTACAAATTGTCCTGCGATCGACCTGTTGGCCATCCCTGTTCTATTATCTTCTTATTTCTATTCTTTCTAAAGGATGAAATTATTTTCATTCTTATTTTCTATAGATTAGTTAGATCATTAGACAAAATATACTGTTTTAAATAAATGATGATATAAAATATTGCATTAATATCTTTGCTATTATTTGCTAATTTTCTATTGTTAGATATTAGAATATATAATATGAAATAAATAATACATTTGGTATTTAAAATATTTTTAAAATATTTCAGTGATTCTCTTCAGGAAATGTTAGGAACTCTCTATCTTACAAAAGAAATGCCTGAACCTCCAAAGCAAAGTTTTTTCAAGGGTTTGTTTGGAGGTGGACCAAGTACCTTAGATAGAGAAGAATTATGTAAGTATAAATTTTAATAGTAATTTCTTATTACAACAGCATTTATATATAGGGTGAGTTTTTTTTATCTTGAGACAACGAAATATCTTAATTGGATCTCATTATTTCGGACATTACATTTAATAAATTTAGTATCAGTTATAATTGGTGGGCCTAAATTAACTAATGCAGCAATAACTATCATAATATCATCTATGTAAGGCAGCATAGTCCACAACAAGGTTCATTTACATACTTTAAAGACTTTTATTCTTTGAATAACTCATTCTATGTGAACACTTGCAGGAGCTATACATGCAGTTTTTTCAGCATCATCTTTGGATAATTGTTTTTTTTGCTTTAGAAATGGTGGTTGAATTAATGTAATGCCATATTTTGTACACTCTTTCAATTAATATACCTTTATCTACCATTATAGCATCACCTGCATCTAACATTTCTATTACTTTTTCAGCATCAAATATTGCCTTATCTGAGACTCTTCCACCATAACCTTTACTAACAAAAGTTATGAGACCAGAGGGAGAAACTCTTATTAAATATTTAACAGTATTCTTTCCTTTGTAATGGGAGTATGATTTAATTCTGCATGTAAGGCATTTGCTTTTTTCTATAGCAATCTCTGTACAGTCAAGAATTATTCGGGTGGATCTAAACTTGTTAAAACATATTGGCATATTATTTAATATTTCTTCTTTTGGAGGAAATCTTATGATATTTCTTAACACCATACTGAGATGGCTCTTTTTCTTTTTTTTTCTTTTGTATGGTAAGCTTGGTGGCTAAATTTTGATTGCCCCTTTCCACTCAGATAGAGTACTCAGGGAGCCGTTCTGGGCCAACATTAAAAGCAAAATGTAGAAAAAACAAAGAACCTTTCTAACTTAACCTATGTGATGACATGTGTGAAAGTAACCCAACCCATTTCATGTTAGGTAGAGACTGCTCAGTGTGCTTTCAAAGTAGACGGAGATGGAGGTCTGAGATGGCTCAGTGTGCTTTCAAAGTAATTCTTAGCTGAATTTGCACTGATTTTAAAAAAATGCCCAAACTTCTAAAAGATAAATCTAACTTTAACTTCATCATTGTAAGTATAATTTTGTGTTTATTAGATAAAAGGGTGGTCTCATTAGAAATTTTTGATACTATATTAATTAAAATATTTAAAACTGAGAGACTCATAATACCAGTTAAAACTTGACATTTATAATCATTGTCAATCAATTCATCAAAATTATATGTCGAAAATTCCTCTAATGTGTTATCTTGAATACATTTGTCTTCAAACTGTTTTTTAAAATCTAATGGATTTTCTTTCAGAAACAATAAATTTTCTGCAGCTTCATGTTCTTCATTACTGAAATTAAGATGTTTTAAAGGATGATTGGAAATTCTGTTTATTGAATCGCATGAAGACTGAAATTCTTCACAAGAAATATTTTCTATTAGTTTTTCTCCTCTTTTTTCTAACCTTAATTTTCTTTGTCTTTTCAAGGTCTCATTTATAACACAGTCATGTTTCCTTATGGGGATTTTCATAGAAGGAATTGTCGTTCTTTTTAATCTGGCCCTTTTATTAATATCTTTAAAAATAAATTTCAAAATAATCACAAACTGAATGTAATGTAAGATATTTTATATAAGTTTGTTATTACAATAACTATAAAATACTCACTTTTTCAAAGATGAAGATTTTTAGAAAAAAATCTTCATCTTTGAAATGTAAGCTGCATACAAACATGTTTGGAGAAACTTTTTTGCCTGTTTTCAAAACTATCGCCCACTTTTTAGACAATGCTTTATTTGATGGAAATTTATGAAGTGATATTACAGGATTTTTATATGTTGGTGAGCATTGAGGCACACAACAATTGTTTTTACTTTTCGAAACTCGCAAATAATCCATTGTAAACTCAAATCAGAACAAACTACCCCGACTATAGTAGTTACAAAAATTGCCGCTAGATGTTTACTCTGTCACTTTGCTTCTCGAATAATTGAAAAATATAATCTATAATTATAATTACAATATAAATATCAATATAATAAATATATAAATAAAATACTCACTTTGCTTCTCGAATAATTGAAAAATACAATCTATAATTATAATTACAATATAAATATCAATATAATAAATATATAAATAAAATACATATAATCTATAATTCAGTTATATTTTTGACTATTTTTTCAAAATAAAAATTTGCCATGATCTAGATCTGAACCAGGATCTTTGGGATTAGATCTTAATGTTATATTCAATTCCAAAACAACATATGAATTTTCATTTTGGTAAGTTTATAAATCAAATAATTTAAAAGTTTTGTAAGATCAGTTTAATATCACAGCTCCAGATACAATCTCCAAGGAAAAGCCATTATTAAATACTAGATGGTGCTATCTTAGACTAAATTTAATTAATAGATAGTATGATCATAGATTAAATTCATAAAAAGTAATTAAATTACAGTTTACTTCAAAAATATTCCATTAAGGATTTTTTAAACTTGTTAATTAATCTTTGATCATGGATTTTTTTTATTTGTATATATTGTATTGTGTTGTATTAAGAATCATGATTCAATTATTAACTCATAGATTGATAACAGTGCCGGATTAACATAGTAGCAAAAGTAGCATTTGCTACGGGCTCTGTGCCAATAAATATGTACATAATTTTTTGGTCATCTAATATGAACATTAAACCAATGATTTTGATACTAAGTCACCTTCTTATGAGAGAAAGAGCATAAGAAGGTGACTTAGTATGACTCTGAACATAACTTCTGTGTGAAATAAATACATCCTATATCATCAACAAATTTACTCATGCTAAATGTAGAAAAATTAATATTTAATGTATAAGTCTAATATTTAATGTTACACAGTCAATATTAAAAATGTATGTGTTCAAATTTATTTGCATTGTTTTATTTTATTTTATTTTTTAATATAGAGCCCCTTTCTTAAGATATGCTATAGGTCCCACACTAGTTTAATCTGGCACTGGATAATCTTATAATGTAATTAAATTCTAAAATTATTAATTGCCAATTATTTAACAAGTTTTGAGTTATTTACTGAATCAGTTTGTTTGTTGACTGTTCTAATTTAATAAGGTTAAAGAACCAAAATATTTACAATGAGAACACATTTTTTTATAATATGCAAATTAAATAGGGGGAAATAGTTTATAATCATGCATATTTGATTTAACTGCTGAATAGAGATAGTTAAATCAGGACCTGATACCAATTGTGATAATTTATCGCATTCATATCAAGTGCAGATTTTGGAAATGGCACATTTTAATAAGGATTTATAAGGATCACACTTTTAATAAGGATCCATAGATAAATGACACTCTGAATATCAATTATCCATGCATCCTTATATCTTACTGTTAGAAATACATGGAAATAAACAATAAAAATATTAAAAAAAAATTTATTAAGTTACTAGCTTAAGAGATAGACCATAACCTACACAATGAAGCATAATCAATTAAACAAGCAGTTATGTAGATAGAAGCATAGTACAATAACATGACACTATTAACACTAACATATTAATTCAATTGAGAAAACCAATGAAAAGTCTTCAAATTATAATAAAAATATCCTGTCTTAACCTTAAGTTTCCTATCATTTATAAAAATATGTCTTGAGAAAGAGGGTTATTACTTCAGTTCCTTCTTTTTCTCTTGGTTTCACAAATTTATAAGAGTTCAGATGAGTAGTTGCTACAGACAGGAGAACAGTGAAGAATACATATAAACAGAACAATGGACACAAAAAACAACTCATTCTCTGGAGCAAAACTCTCCTTAGCCAAAACTCTGTGTCAAAATTGGACTGTCCTCCAGTTTTCAGAAATGTTGTCCATCCCTATTCTTCGATGTTTCCACTAATTCTATAAAGTTTGGGAAGAGATTCAAATTGTTCCTCAAACCTCATTCACTCTACTTGATATTTTTTTAATTGAGATTGGTAGCATAAACTGTCAATTCTGTTGGCTCTGTTTGTTAGAAGACCTGGTCAACTTTGATTTCCTTCCTGTTATCTATATAAAGGGCCAGCCATAGGATGGGTGAGCTGGGTGGTCATCCAAGACTGCTAATTAGTTGGGACTGCCACACAAAGCTGTAAAAGGCTCACAACCAAAAACTACACAAGAATTAAAGGGAAAAATGACTAAGCTTTTCTACAGAAATGCAGCTGCAATAAAAAATTATATGTAATGCAGTAGGTAATTATCAACTGTTGCTTTTTATTCAGGGCATCGACTAACATTCTATACAACCCATCCATACATCTTTGAAATCCCGGTATGGACCAGTCCATACATTCAAGTTGAAACTAATAGAAAACTATCTATGATCACATATGACACAAGAATGTTTGAATAACTTAGTGTTCATATCAATTTTGAAAGTAAAATTATTGAGTCATTGGATTATTCAGAGCTTATAAACGATTTTGCAAATATTAATGTGAGAAAAGTCTCTTTTTAATTTATTTGTATTATAAATAATTGTTTTAATGGGTATAAATTTTTATAACTTATTAAATGCATAATAATAAAATTATATTAAGTGCATAACAATATTAAGTTCTGTAATAATAAAATTATCTGAACAAACGTTAAATGTGAATAACATAAGCAATATTTAATATCTTTAAATCTTTATAATGCTGGAAAATTGAAAAATACCTAAAACAGAGAACTCATGGCTTTTATCATTATATAATTTTTCCCACCCATCATGCATATTTTTTTACATTATTACCTCAAAAACAGCTTATATTATGAGGCCACCAAATCTGATAGTAGCCTGGGATTGCCAGGGATCCAAGACTGGCCCTGCTATATGAGACTTATTTCCTCTAAAAGGCATTGTCTATAGAAATGTTTACTAATTTAGAATAGTCAAATTTCCTCCTAGGCCAAAAAGATCATTCAAAAATTAAAATCTAACATAAATGCTCCTTAGTAAATTATACATTTGTTTAGCACATATATATATATATACACTAACAATTCGAGATTTAAAATCAAAACAGTTCAGTTTAGAATCATAATAACAGTAAAACATTTGCTGTGGTTGATCAGTCACTGAGTAATGGTTTACTTTATTGTCTTAAATTTCTCTGAGTGTTTATAAAGACACCTGAATGAATGTTTTTAAGATGAACAAACTTGTGCAAAAGCCATTACTCTAGAGGAGAATTCATGAGAAAAGAGGTAAGAAAAGGGGTAGATCTCACAATTCCATTTAATATTACCTGATGATATATAGAATAGCAGTGACTAGGCTTAATGTTAAAAAAAGAGATCTATATCCAGATTTCTGATCTTATTATGAAGTGCCTGCTATATAAATATTTTTTATTGTATTTAAATATGAATATTCACATATATCCATATATTTTTAGTAATAGAATCAACTTGAAATAGATATTTGTTAGGAAGAGATTATGGCAGATCCTATTATTGCCAAATAAATAAATTGTTGTGTGTTTTGCACAAGCCTTATGATTTATGTTATTTATTTTTAATAAAGATCATTAGCTTGATGAATCTAGAATATGTAGTAAAATGATCTTTATTAAGAGTAAATATAATAGAGTGTGAATCTAGCATAAAGGCACAGTGAAGATGTGCCACAACTGAATGAATAAATATTATAATCTTATGAAAATTTTTTTTCTTTAAATTTTGTATGATTTATATATAAGCTGATTCATCTTTATAAACTTTTTTTACAGAATTTCTTGTCTTAAAAATGAGTATATACAGCAATATATGCAAAAATATATTTGATTTATATAATTATGGTGTATATTGTCATTTCTAAGAATGCATTCTCACTATAAATGGGAGATTTTTTATATTTTCAAAAAATATTATAGAATGCTAATAATGAAAGAAATTCTAATTCAAAATTATTTTACAAGAAACAATTATCAATATTTATAAAAACAATTAAATATCTTTAGAATTATTATTTTGAATCATTTAAACAGGTTATATTTATGGAAACTTTCACTGATATCAAATAGCTATATAAAAATGAAAACTTACATTCCTCAGCCAATTCTCTTTCATCAAATGCATTTTTTCTCTGATTTGAGAAATTTCTGTTTTCTAATTCATCTAATATTCTAGCAGCTTCTGCAATTAAAAGATCTGTACTTGGGCTTATATAACCAATAAGACCTTCTGCCAGTTCTTTCAATTCTTTAACTATTTCTGAAATTATAATAAAATAAATTCCAACTTTTATTATAATATTAATTAATTGATTAAATAAAATATAAAAAATTAAAAATCTTACAATATATTATTATTATTATTATTATTATTATCATCATCAAATACAGAGGAAAACAGTTAACATAAAATGGTTAGTACTAGCAAATTTTTTTGTCTTAATTAGAATTTTATATTAAAAGAAGCATTTCCCAAAGAGTGTTCTATGAAAATATAAAGATATTCCAAGGAAAAATTGATTTAAGATTTGTTTCTTCTAAAATATATAATATTAAAATTCAGCTTAAAGAGAAAGCTGGATTAAGAATAGATACAATCATGTCATATCATGTCCTATTGCATTTCTCTACAGTTCAGGTTTATTAAAGTTATTGGATATCTGCAGAAATATCAAAGAAATATTAAAACTTTTCATCATTTCCAAACTTCAATAATAATATTTAACAAAGTTTAAATAATAAAAATTAGAAACAAAACATGCAAATTTTGTTTGCCAATGATGAGAATGAAAAGTTGACCAGCACACAAACACTCATTAGAAACACAAATCTGACATCCAAAATCAGCTGCAAAATAATCATCATGTATTTTCTAAATGATCAGAACTATCACATCAATAATAATGTAACAGCCTTCATAAGTATGAATTTTTATTATAGATAATTATTGTTTTAAGTATTAATCATAATTTTATATTAATGATAATTTACAAATTTAAATATGTATTATTATAATTTCTGACGTGAATAATTGTACTATAAGATTATGTAACAATGTTTGGTTCAAGATTCATTTTCAGTTGTAAATGAATGACTAATTATTATACAAAAGATAAGAAAATGAGACCATTTAAGAATTAATAATAATAACAACAAATGATGTAGAAAAATTAATGAAATCAAATAATTTTATGAAAAAACATGAATCTTATTAAAAGAATTTCAAAATTTTAAGACACATTGAAATAGGATATCAGTACCATTATATAATGTAAACTCATAAACTATTCAAAGAGGGAGAAAGAGGGAAAAAATGTATTGACTTACAGGTTATAACAACAACAAATCTGAAGTTTATGAGAAAGAAAGTTAAGAAAATAACTTGACAGTTGTTCATCATCATTGCTGAAGGAGAAGAGGAATCAAATACTTCCAATTAGATAAATCATTTCAATTCAAACCTCTCCAGGAATGTAATTGGAATTGGCAGATTTTCTAAGAATAAAAAAAAAGTGAAAAGAAGAACTTCAGGTGTGTGTTAGCCAAGAATCTGTGTTTAGTCAAATATCATCATGTTTGCCGTAGTAATAAAATACTGTATATATGTATAGTAAGTGAAAATGTATATGTTATCTTATTCCTATCAATTTTAAGAACAATATTGGACATAAAAATAAGGATGAATTTAAAAAAGAAGAATTAGAAGAAATATATTTTCTCTCTCTGGGTATATTGAATTATACACATAAGTTAATTTATTTTGGATTTAAAATTCTTTAGCAAGTTAAGATAAGCAGTAGAGAGTTCTTGATTTTTTTGATTATCTGTATTCTTTAATTTTACAGTACAGCAGTTAAAATGAATTGTTTATCAGATTCCTAGTTAATTTTTGTATTTGTTTTGTCATTTAGTGTATTTATTGTTAAATATTTTTAGTTAATTTTATATACTCCTTGTCAAATGTATATAAATTTTATAAATTAATTATATGAATGTAGTTGTTAGTAATTCTTTGTTCTTCCAACTCTAAGCCCCTTACTCACACACCATTAATAAAATCATCATATATAAATTCATAAATTTGGCCATCTGACAAGTTAAAGTACCAAACCAGATTGCAATCCCCCACACAATTATAGATCTATAGCACACATTCAAAATGATAAGGATAAGAACTTTTTAGCTCATAACTCCCCTCATAATCTGTGTGTATTAATTTTTTTGCATATGTTTAAGTTTTCTAATTGCCATTACACAATAAATAATTTGAATCAATAATTCATTATTATATCTGATTTTCAGATAAATAATATATCAAAATTTAAAATATACCATTTGCTTTTTGAGTAGCTTCATGAATAAGCTTCTCCATTTCTAAGGCCATTTTTCTTTTGTTATCAGCTTCCATTGCAATTTTGTTGGATTCATCAATATCTTGTTTAGTCTGAAAAATATTTACAATTTGGAATTTTATTACAAAATTTATTTAATATCTAAAAAAATATATTTACCCTTAGATCAAGACTTTTTACTAAAGCTTCTAAGTCATCAATATCATCTTGAAAAGGTACCAAATTAACTTCAGAAGGATCAATAATAAGGGAGTCAACTTTTGGCTAAAATAAAAGTTAATATTAAATAAGTTCAGCTTAATAAGTTAAATTTTTCTTAAAAATTATTAATCCAAATTGTAAAATATTCTTAAATTAAATTATTATATATTTATTAAATAAATTTTTGAATTGAAAGATATGGCCTATTATAATTTTTATGTTAAAAGTGGAAGTTTATCTATATAATCTGGATCTAATGGAATCTGCACATGTACATAACATTACATAAATTTTCCCTGAAGGAGTGGTGATGAGTAAATGCATTCTTCAAATGAAAGTAAATCAGCCTAATTACAAAGTAAAAAGTTCAATACAAGCCAGTTCAATCCAAATAGAGGGATAAAGAGATTCAAAGTCAAAAATCGTAAGCGTCTCTTCCAGGAATGCACCTTTCTCCAAAAGCTTATCAAGAAGCTCCTCTGTACAGTTAATCGAGTATTCGTAGCCCTTTAATCTCAATCTACACCACTTAGCTAGTTTCTTTTCCACCAAATACAGAGGCGATATAAACTTCTCAACAATTGGCCTAATTCTTATCGGCTTCTTATGAATTTTAGCATATCCAAACAGGCGTGAGCATGCAGGTGGTGTCACATTCGAGTTCCTTAGGAATGTCAGCAACCCTTTACACTTCAGAAGCCTGTCCATCCGATGACAAACCTTATTAGTGGGGTCACTTTTCAGCTCTTCTGAACCTGTCTCTTTGATGCAATCTTTCAAAAATTTCTGATAAGTTTCCCTATTCATGAACACCAAGCTGCTGCTTTTGTCTGCCCTCGTACAAACTACGCTGTTTTCTTCCAGCCACTTAATAGTAAGCCTAGTCGCACATTTAATCACCTTGCCTAAGTTCCAGTCCTGTTCCCTTTATCCCTCTATTCGGATTGAACCAGCTTATATTGAACTTTATCATTTACTGTGTAATGGCCTGCAGGAGGTGGAAGAGCAGGAAGAGCTGGTAAAATGTCCGAGAGAACTTTGTGACCTGGTCTGCCATCATTCTTATTTTAAGTTTGATCACAAGTTTTACCGACAAGTGAAGGGAGTTCCAATTGGTAGTCCAATGGCGGGTGTTTTGGCCGAGTTGGTGATTAGGCGCCAAGAGCAGATGACTATCCAGCTTTTAAACCCATTTTTAAAAATATATTTGAGATATGTAGACGATACCTTGGTCATTTGGGAGAACAAATGTAAGGCAGAAGAAATGGTTGCTTCCCTGTCGAATAGTAGTTTGGGGCTTACAGTTAAGAGATAATTTTTAAAATTAAATTTCATTTAAACTTTTTTAATTATTGCCACTTTGCAAAGATACTTATAACATTGTATCATTTATCTAAGACAGGGGTTCTTAATTGGGGGTATCCATACTCTTTGAGGATATGAGAACCAAATGCTGGGGTATGGGACTCCATCTCTAAAGTACAGTAAATTCAAGTTGTTGACATATTTGGAAGTCATACTGGCAACTAATATAAGGAATGATGATTATTTTGACAGTCAAGTAAAGGGGGTATGGGACCACTGAACAATCCATTGGAGGTCTGGAGTCATCAAAAGATTAAGAACCCCTGATCTAAGAAAAGAAAAATCTTTAAAGAAATAGCATATTACTTCAATTCTAAAATATCATCAGTTGTAACTTCTTGATAGCTATTTTTAAAAAAAAAATATACCAGTATTGCAATATTGAATACTGCTCTAAGTAAATATAGAACCAGCACATCATTCTGCTAATGCAAATGTATGTTTTGCTTCACTTATAATAAAATGATCCTGCAATTTTATTTTTATGATTTTTGATAAATATATTATGATCTGTCATTTCAACATTGCAGCATAGTATAATTTTTTGATTACATTAAAGTTTAAAATGATGATTTTAATTCTTTTAATGTAAATTTGTTGATAGATTGAAATTTATCTAGTTATGACTAAAACTAGAATAGAAAATTTATCTAGTTATGGCTAGAAACTCCATAATCTTACAATTGACATAATACAACAATCCAGATTAAAAAAATCATATCTTTGATTAAGTTTAAATTTGCATCACAATAAACAATGATACTATGTTAATTGGTAAAATTAATTTCCTATTATATTTTATTTCTTTCTTTTATTTTTATATCTTTATGTGCAAAATTTATATTTATGTTATAACTTTATAGATTTTTATATATTCTGTGTTTGTTATGAAATTAATAATAAATTAATTATATATATTAGTCTAGTGTGTCTCTGCCCATTTCAAAATGAATAGTTTCATTATTAATTGGTTGATATTTAGTGACAGTCATGGAATATATCTTTTTACTTAAAGCCTATGATTCCATTAAATTTAAGATGCAATTTTAGTTTGAAAACATGAAAAAGTAAAAAAGTACATCTTAAAATTGAAGTAACATAGTACAAAAATCAGGCATTTTAAAATAATTGTCAATGGATAATATTAATAATTTATTTATTAATATAAACTTATTTAAAATTACATGGCATATATAAGTTTTAATTTGAAAAATATACTGCTTTATGTAATATTTTTATATTAAGCAAAAAGTTTTGAAGGCTTTCTGATAGAAAATTGACTGTAATTTTATTAAAAAATGATTTATTCATTCTATTAAATAATTACCATTGTTTTTTTTATAATCTTTCACCAATGTTCTGGCAGCATTTGCATGCCTCTATTAAAAAATGTGACTGATTTCTTGTTGAAAAATGAAGAAATAAATGTTTTTCAGATTATGAAAAGAAGAAAATTTTCTACCATATAAATTGTTTTGTAATAACAGAAACAAATGAAAATCTGATGAAACAATGTTAGAGGAATATGGCAGGTGAATAGGAGATCCCAGGTTTAGATCACTGAGCTTGTACTGTGTTTGCATAAAAGTGTGGTGTTTAGAATTGTCATGATGGTAGATACAACAAATTTTGGAGGAGAACCTCTCCAAAACTTGTATACCTTAATTACTTGCAAATGAACTTTAACACAATAATTTTTAATTTTATTTCAAAAAAAACTAAATCAAACCAATTCTTGTTTAAAGTGACAATAGAGAGTATGACCTTTCCAACAGTATACAATACATTAGCATTTGTTAGTATTACCATAAAATTGCTTCAATTACATCTATTAGAAACCCATCAAAACTTTTCCATTCACCAATATTATAAATACAGTCAAACCTCTTTAAGCCGCCACCATCGGTTCGAAGGTCCTCTCTGGCGGTAAAGGAGGGTGGCGGTTTATGGAGGGTTTATGGTAACATGTGAGAAAACATGTATAGACTAGAATGACATTGTTTCATTTAATTAAAGGTGATCAGAAATAAATTGCTGAGTAGCAGAAGGATTTTTATTTTTATATTCACAAATTAAAATCTTTTCGTGAACATCTAATGTCGTTTTTGACATTTTTCCGATTAAGAAACAGCAACGATATTCACAACAGTTGATTAAAAAAAAACGGTTTAAACTGTTCTTCTTCTTCCGCAAAGTCGAGGTTATGGCTCTCCAGTCTTCTCCTATTTTAAACGGTTATTTTGTAAAAATCCGTTTAAAGTTTTGGAATAGCTCATTTTGAAAACAGGGATGTGAATAGTCACAGGTGCGAGATTACAGTCTAATAAATGTTAACAGATAAATTACTTAATTGCCATCTTCTCTAGTGTTTCTATTTGTGTTGGTTGACCTTGCCATTCGATTGTTTTGGCGGTTTAAACAACTGATTTGTCTACTAATGAAATGGTTTTGCCTCCAGAAATGAGTGGTGGTTGGTGATTAGTGAGGTGGCAGTTTATAGAGGGAATTTCATGTTTTAACATATAGGAGGAGATTTGTTATTGACTTTCATCAGGCAAATAACGAGGGTGGCAGTTTATAGAGGGGCGGCTTAAAGAGGGTTGACTGTATATAACTTTATTATACTGTATATCTATATAATTTTAAGTATATAAAATAAAGAGAAATGAATGCAGATAAATAAATTATTTAACATTTTAAAATAAGTTGAATTATTATTTAGATAATTGCTGAAAAAATTTTCCAAAAAATAATGTTAGTTTTAATAAGACAAGTGATTTTAATTTCATTAATTTTAAACACAATAATTCAGAATTAGATAAAACCAACCAATCTCTTATTATAAATGTTAGTAATAATTAATTAATGATTGAAAATTTTATGATAAAATTCTAAAGTTAAAATAAATTAATTAAAAAATATCAATACAAAATATAATTAATAAATCTTAACAAAATTAAAAATAATCAATCATTAATATAGAAAATATAAAATTAAAGTAAATTCCCATATAATGTGCTCTCCTATAATGTGAATTTGTATAACATGGTAAAATTTGTGATTAATACTCATACAATGCTATAAACAATCCTATATAATGTGTAGGATAAAATTTTTTTAACATTACTTATTTGTTACTTATAATATCCACTGATTGTAATAAAAACTAAACAATGTTTATTTCATTTCCATGACAATTTCAACAACTTTCAGGTTATACAAATTCATGTTTTTGAAGTCTATGTTATATGGAGTACAGAGTGTTAAAATTTAGTTACCTGTATTCCATTTTTGTTTTTTCCTTTGTTAAAAGAAATCATCTTTAAAACAAGTTAATTAACACTCTGCACACAATAAAATCATATTTGAAACTAATGCACATCACATTAGCAATATGTGATCAGTGCTGGAACTCAGAGGCAAGTTTAAATTTACATAAAATCATCTGATAATGTATGTTTCATATTACGCAATTTTCTATAATGTGGAACGTATCCCCTGTGTTGTATGGGAGTCCACTGTATATTAAACTTGAGAGAAATTTCTAATTCTGAAACTAATGAATTAGATGGTAAATTCAAAAACTAGCACAAGACTGCAGAAATTACTTTATTTGACAATGGTTTTCAACTTTCCTTTTATGTCATCATCAGGTCTAATACAAAATATTTTCACAACTTAGATTTGCCTGTCTAAGTTTCAAATTTCAAATCTTCAATTATATTGTTATTATTATTAATTATAAATATTTAACTTACCCAAAGTTCATCTACAGTTTTATTTACATTATTCAAACGTTGATAAGCAAAATAACTTGTAGAAATATCAGTCATCTCTTCCCATATGGGATCAATTAAACTTTTTAAATAATCTGTATCATCCAAAAGAGCATGAACACATGGATCACATTCTAATTTAGGAAAAAAACATAAATAATAATAATTTTTACACTGTACAATGTTCATTGAATGGCTGAAATAAAAATATCATTTATAAAAAATTGCTACAGAAAAAAATTCTAATTATTATTTTGTACTTTATTTTTAAAAGCATTATAATATGCACATTTAAGAAAAATCTCTTAATTTTTCAATATATATATTTTTCAATTTATATAAATAATTGAAATTGGAATCTTTGCTTGATGAAAATATAGTCTTGTTGGAATCTCCTATTCCTAAGATCTTACAGTCAGTTTCAAAAAATTGTTCACTTAGATGGAAGATGTTCAGCTTCCTTACAATACTTACAAACCAGTGAGATGAATCAGTTCAGGCACAAATTTGAGTTTGCAGGGCTTTGGATGATTCCATTTATTTTTTTTTAAGCAACAGGGTTAGGTAGGCTTAATGACAGGGCTTTTTTAACAAAAGATAAAAGATTTGATTAAAAGATTGGATTATTAATTGATTTATTAAAAATATTTTGCAGTAAATATAATACCATATTACTTCGAATTTAAGCCTCACTTTTTATTTGGATTTTTAAGACGTAAAATTTGAGTGTGGCTTAAATTCAAAGCAAATATTTTAATAAATAATCATTATATCTAAAAACTAATTTTGAACATTTATTAGGAAAGTTTTAATTTATTATTTACAAATTAATCTATGTTATTATTAATTTAGGCTAAATGCAGCATTATTTGATCGTAATCAGAGCTGGCCCTAGGGTAGTTGGCTCCCTGCTGCAACGTTCTTTTATAGCACCCCCCTATATTTTTTAAAGACAATAGTGGCTAATTTTCAGGTAATGGGCTTTTGCTTTACACTCTATGTATGCTCATAGTATTATGATCGTTGATTACAATTTATCTGATAGCTTATTATGTATATTAGTACCTATTTAAGTAAATAAAAATGTTATTTTCAATACCTATTATAAAATCATTTTTATTTTTTCCAATTTTAAAACCTACTTGGCTTAAATTCGAAATAATATGGTAATAAAACAAAACAGTTGCAGAAACTTCTGATAATTTTATATTTGCTAGTTGCTTTTCCAGTCTCATCAGTTGTATATTTCAGTTTTGATTTTCTTTCATTTAATTCCTTTTATTATTGATGATTCCATTAAGATTTAGGATACTTCAGCAAAAATATAACAAAAAAATTTGGTTTAGCATACCTCAATAAGATGAAATTAACATAAATCAAATGATGATGATATACATTAAAAACTTTAGTAAAAAGCTTGGTATCAAATCGATACTGTTTCTGAATTATACAGTTTTTGTAAAAAAATTTTTTTAGAATTAAAAACTCATTAAGAATGAACACTAACAACCATTTGAATGCACAATTAGGTGCAATTTGACAGAATTATGCCAAGTTCCTAATTCAGTTTTCTCTCCTTGCCACATTACTGAATTTCACTGCAATGAACAAACATCATAGTCATTGCCGGCCCAAGGGTAGTCTGTGCCCTGCTGCTAAGTTCTTTTATAGCACCTCTCATATTTTTTTAAAGACAATAGTGGCTAATTTTCAGGTAATAAAAATAATCAAAATATCTATTGTCATTAATAATTTAATTTAATATAAATCTTTATAGAGTACCTAGTATATAACGTAATTAATTACATAAAACACTAAATAAGTACTAAGTAGAATACATAAGACAAAACAGATTTACTCAAATTATAAATTCTTAAATTCTTAACAAAATTAAATTTATAAGCAAACATTAATATTAAAATTAAAAAATAATCAAAATATATAGTATTATTAATAATTTAATATAAATCTTTATAGAGTAATATACGTAAAACAAAATTGATTTACTCGTATAATAAATTCTTAACAAAATTTAATTTATAAGCAAATATTAATATTAAAATTTTACTTTTCTGGCTTTTATATTTAGTTGAAAAATTCTCATAATAAACAGCATATATTTATTTAAAATAATCTTGTAAGACGCTCCCATACAGGACCGCCCTGATGCTGTGCATCAGTTGCATCGTGCCTTGGGCCGGCTCTGATCATAGTGTCCTAACTGTTGAAATTTTATTTTTGATTTATAGACAATGATTTGATATTTTACTGTTTTTTTAGATACTAAATCAGAAAGTCAGCTTCTACATAGAGTGGCTTATATAGATTATTTACATAATTTCTAATCCATCTTGAAATAATAATCAATATAATTTTTATTGCATAATAATTACTAATTATTATTAAAAAAATAATAATTAATTTTAGATATTTTGTCTGAGATATTTAGATTCCAATATAAGTGATTTTGTGGAATTGGTTAAATTTATTATTAAATATAATTTATTAATAGTGTATCAATTACTTTTAAAAAGTTTCATTAGACTAACTGTTAAAATACAAATTATATTTTATAGTTGGTGAAGCTAGTGGTAAAGCTTCCAAAAGTGTTGCTCGGCATATTCCTGGAAATGTTAATATTGAACATATGCGATCACAAACATCAACATTGGCTGGAGAATTAGCAAAAGCACGTCAGGTAAATATTTTATTTTTTCAAAAATAATATTATACAAAGTGTCCCACTCGTAAGGGGCCCCAGGAAAAGTGTTATAAAAATCTTAATAAAAGAGAATAGACACATTTTATTTTAAAAATTAATCTTGTAAGGCACCCCCTATACGGGGGGATCAGAGCTGGCCCAAGGCACTTACATCGTGCCTTGGGCCGGCTCTGATCATAACTATACAAGTACTTAAGAGACAAGTTGTCAAAGCTCTGGCAACAACATAATGGCGACTATGGGAAGTATTTTATTTTATTGTTTTATTTGAAAATCTATTAAGATGTTTTATTTGAAAATGTATACTTCTTTCTGCATTTGTAATAAAATTAAAAACTATTCTAGACGTTTCACATTGATAAAGTGTTTAATGTCTGTTGATTGACCAAACAATATTTCTTTCACTTCCATAGCAACTTTAACAACTTTATTGTTGGTTTTTAAAAAAGAAAATATAAAAGTTGAATGTGAGTGTCCAAAATGAATTTTGTGTTATTACTCATGTTTTGGTTTTCTACTAATTTTTCTAGTAAGCATTTATATTTATGTTGGATAGTCAAATTTAGTTCACATTCCACCATATCTTTCTGAAAGTTTGGTAAAAACATAATATGTAAATATGTAACTATTGAAGTTTGTCATACTTTATGTCTATTTAATTTAATAAACATAGTTAGATCTTTCATATTTTGTATATTTTTATTGTTTTCATCCAAAACATTATAAAACAATTGGACTTGATTTTTAAACATACAAATGCTAATCTCAATTTCTACATAAATTCATTTTAAAAAGTCATTTTTTACAAAATATTTTATTAATTATATCAAAAATGTTTATCATGAAATAGTTATACATAAATATGCATTTGCTTCAGATTTACTAAAATAATTGTCTTTTGAATATACATATACTACTAATAAATCTAGTACAGTAAAACCTCGATTTTACGGACCTCAATTTTACGGACACCATCCCAAAAAATAAAATAAATAATATTAATACAATATTTGCATAAACTGTCTACGGTACTGTATTGCGTGTAAAATAAAGCACTCATTTATTGCATAATGCGTCATTTTTATTTTAACAACTTACCTAAATTTAATATTTAGATAAGTTTTTAGGCATAAGTCACATTAATTAGTACAGGTATGTTGAAAATGCTAATTAATGTTTATAAAAAAATTTTACTTCAATTTTATGGACTTTCTGATTTTATGAACTAGTCTTGCCCCCTATAGTCTGTTAAATTGAGGTTTTACTGTATTATAATTCATAAAAGACTGCTGTCATTTTTGATATGAAATTTTTTTTTACTTTAAACTTCAAAAAAATTATGTTTATGCATAAAATTTCATTCTTAATCTCCATGGGAATATATAAAAAACTTTATATATAATTTATACGCAATATATGGCAGCAAACAAATATGGTATAGTTATATTAGCATATTAGAATATTTTTTAAAAATCTGCAAATATCATACTCATAATTACAAATATTCAAAATTTAAAAAATGATATTAGAGCATGTTATCTATTTACTCAATTCATAATTAAAAAGTCTACCTTTCTTGAAATAGTGGGCAGCAATTAGTCTTTTCAATTCAGAGTGCTGTAATCAATCCATCTTATTCATATACCTCACCCCTATTCTTAATCAAAAAAATTGCATCCATTTTTAGCTTCCATAATGCAAGTTCAAATTGACAGACTTTATAACTGATCAACTTCCTATAAGCTTAGCTCCTGGAAAGCAGGTAAACACCTTTTTGAATTGATTGTATTTCTTCAATGGTGATTTTCAAAAAGTGTGTTTACAATCAGCAGTTCTTGCTTAGAACAAAATTTAATTAATCTCTGTCCTTTTTCATTTCTCACTCCTAATCTATATGTTCTCACTATTTGTTTAACCATACTCTTGCCAACTACTGCATTTCAATCATGAATTATTATTAAAATTTCTTCTTCTTTTATGTATTTAATAGTTTTCTTTATTTTTTTCATTTCCTGATTCTCATGATTTATTACTGGCATATACATCTGTATATGCCAATAAAATTTAACTATTATGATGATCTTTTGATTTTGATTTTATTTTTACTATTAAAATTCTTTTACTACTTTGTAATAGGTTCTGACTCTTAAATCTTTGTTTAGTATAAAGTCCAATTCCAGCAATTCTTTCATTATCTCCAATATATATGATTTGGAAATGTCCATTCCAGAAGTTCTTTTGATTTGATCATTTAACTTCATTTACTCTCAAAGCATTAATGTTCATCTTTTTCATCTCCATCTTTAGGTTTTCCAGTTTTTCTGGTTTCATTAGAGATCTAACAACATTCCAATTGTGTGATTTGGTTTTTAAACTTTTGGCCTTTGTTTTTACAAGAATTTCAGATTGACAACTTGGAAGGCCTTGCTTTCCTCTCCTGGGCACAACATCTTGGGTGCTTGGTGTTCCATTTTACTATGTATTGGTGTTTTTAAGTCCTTTATTTATATGCTGTTTTTTTTGAAAATATATACACTTTGCCGTCAACTTACGACCTATGTGACTAACGACTGTCCACACTTATGACCACAAAAAAAAAATAAATTATAAATAAATTAATAATAAATCAAAAACTGCATGTATGATAACTATAGGAGCATCTGGCAATAGAGGCCTCCCACAAATGCCGGCAGTGCCCTATCTCTCTCTCTCTCAAATACATTCAGTTGCTTTCAAGCATTTGTTGCATGCAAATATTGTTAATAAATATATGGTCGACATACGACCAGATTGATTTATGACCTGTCAGTCAGAACGGAAGTCAGTCATAAGTTGACGACCAAGTGTAATGTGATGATCATCTTTGCACTTCCAAATCATAGTGCCACAGCCATTGCAGCTATTTCAATCATGTCTGTGGGTGTCTGGTCTGTTATCTTCTAATATAAATCATCATTGGCTATAAGTCAATACTGGTAGTTGTTGCTGCTTTCTATTAGATATCTTCATATTATTTCCTGAAGAAAAGGACCACCATTTTTGCCAGCTTTACCATTCTGAAGATTTTCTTCATCATAATTGCTGTTGTAATCTTCATCATAAACCTTGGTGTGCTATACCCACAAAACTTAGCCACTGCAACAACCATTTGTTGTGCCCATCCTTACAAATATGGATATATTTACCAGGAATTACTCAAGTGTATACAGTTGCAATTCCCTAGATACTTTGAACCAGATTAATAGCCCTATATAAGTCCAATGTGTAAATTACTTTTATTTAAAGGTTCATTTACATATTAATTTTTTTATTGTTTTTTAATATTTGAATTAATAAGATATTTTTATAAATATCTTATAAAAAAATTTCATCTTTCTTTTTTCCTATTGCAGTTCAAATTACTTTTTCATAACAAATCGCTCAAATTACAAACAGTTTTATTCTGAAACTGAAACAAGAATAAAACTGTTTGTAATTTGAGCTGAAGAGGGCTAATAAGAGCCAAAAACGTTTCTTATTAATAAAGTTTTTAAGTTATTAGGTCTGCTCATTTGTGCTGTTTGTAGATATTCATATTACATGGATAAACTGCTGTGTTTAACAAATGCTTTCCTAACTTTTGTGATTTTGATCAGAAAGTAATATCAACGTTTGGTAGTACTTATTTGTATGAAAAAGCATTTTCTCACATGAAGATAGTTAAGAATCGATTCAGAACCTGCCTTGGAGATTCTTCTTTTACATATTCTGCGGATAGCTACAACAGGAATGGATGTAAATCCAGCCCTTGTAAATGCTGCTGCCCGTCCTCATTTATCATATTAAATAGGTACATAAATAGTTACATACTATTTTTATTTTTTTTTTATCTTTTATAACTTTTTGTTAACATTGTTTATATTTACCAGAGTGCATCCAATAATTTTATAATAAGGTTTGTTAATTTGGAAATAAAATTGGTTTCCAAAAAGTGTTATATAAAAAAAAATAAAAATAGTATGTATCTTTTATAACTTTTTGTTAACATTGTTTATTGGATGCACTCTGGTAAATATAATTTTATAATAAGGTTTGTTAATTTGGAAATAAAATTGGTTTCCAAAAAGTGTTATATTTATGCTTTCCATTTGTTGAGATATATCAAGTACCAAAGCCCCTTCCCCTTTTTTATTAACTGCAGCCCTCCCTATCTCTCTGATTATGGCCCTCCAGTTTATTATAATTGGACAACCCTGTTATAGAGCAATGAACATGATTGACTTACACTCAAGCTATTTTCAATTTGTTAAAATAGCTTTTTCATAACTAATAAACAGAACTGCAAATTTTCAGTTATACATTAAATTTTTATTGATACTTTTTTAAGTGAATTATTTGTGCATGTTTTAAATTAGTTCCAGCTAATCCAAATTGTTTTGTGGGCCACTTGAAGACTTTCCAGTTTTTTACAGCCACACACTAGATTAAACAATATTTGTTTTATTTAATGTATTATTTTATATTTGTTTATTTATATAATTTTAATAAAATACCAAATTACATAAAAGTTTATTAAAAATCAACACTAAATTGTAGAAAAAAGGTTTTTTTGTTTTTCATTATAAAAAGACACTTGTTAATATATAAATCATCTCACAGGCTGCATAAAAGACTTCAACAAACTGGTAGGTTGACCAAGCATGTTTTAAATGCTTAATATTGACCTTGTCTCCTCACTTATCCTTTAGTTTTAACTATTTTGCAAATTAATATTTATCTGCTAGGCTAATATGGAAAAGACTGGAATATTTTGTAAAATAACCTAGAAAAGTCCGTATCAGACAATTTCTATTTTTCTACTCAGAATATTATGGATAATCAGGTCAGTTATCTTTACAATTATAATAATTTAATAATATGCAGAGTGAAAAAATCTTTGTCGTAAAGTTTTAGCCACTGATAGGGGGCATCGAAATAAGTCGAAATGTCAATGAACATATAGTCTAAATGCCACTGTTTTTGAGTTAGGACCCTTTGAGGCTACCAATCACAACTGAACCTGTGAAGAGCTAATCATTCACAATTGAGAGCGACACAACATGCTGCAATAGTGCTTTGCTTTCTTAATTGTGATTGGCTAGTTTTAAAAGGTCCTAACTTGAAAACAGTACCATTTAGACCATATGTTCATTTTTTTGTGAACATGAACATTTTTGTCTTGTTTTGATGCCCTGAATCAGTATTCAAAAGTTTATGACAAAGTTTTTCTTCACCCTGTATTTATAATTTTTACACTTCCATCAAAAAGAGAGAATTCTTTATCTATTACGAGATCCCATGTCAGCAATGTTGTTCAGATTGGATGACATTATGATACTCGTTCTTGAAGGTGAAACTATTTCATTTCTTACTGTTTTTTTGAAAGATTAAGTCAGGAGTATAAGTATCATTACCATTAACTAAATAAAATACTTAAAAAGTAAATATGATAAGAAATAAGCAGAAATAAAGGAAGGATTTTGGTTAGATTCTTCATTATTTTACAGTAGATTACTGATTTACATTGATTCAGCAATTTTAGATATATGCAAATGCATAAGTCTTTCTATTCATGGCAAAATATCTATAAAAAGTAAATAAGAAAAAATTCATAATTTTAATCTATGCACACAATATGCTCATTAATATTATTTACCCATTCTATTATCCAACTCATATGTTTGTGTATACCAAATTTAGACAATGCAGTTTTCAACTTACATGAAACTTTTGTATAAATAGTAACTTTTGTAAAAATAAATACTATATTATATATAGCCGTGGTGGCGAACCTACGGCACGTGTGCCAGGAATGGCATGCAGAACAATTTTGCTGGCACGTGGCACATATTTATATTTATATATACATACATAGAACGTTAAGCTAGAATTTTATATTTTCCAAATTTTCGCTGCGCAAAAAATTTGCGTTGTGACCATATAACTCTTAGTCACTTTTATTCTACTTGCAATTGTGCATATGCCGTTGTGGTGTTAGTTGACTTAATCATTTTTGCTTCCTTATGTAACTCGACTGAAAATCTGTTAATTGCATTTCAAGTTCGTCCAACTTTAACCAGTCAAATGTTGTTACAATAGGTGCAGATAACCTGAATTTATCAAGATACACGATAAATTTTGTAGTTTCTGCAAATTATCTATTGATAAATTGACTTGTGAGTGAATCTTGATTGAAACTCACTGATTATACAGTTAATAACTTTTGAAAATTCTGTAGTCAGTTTAGCTCCATCCGGTTTTTCATGAAAGTTCAAACCTGTGAATAATTTTTTCAAATTTGGAAAATATTTGAAGCTTTTGGAAGCGATTACTCGATATAATATTTGAAATTTTGTTTCAAATGCCTGAATTAGATCAAATATGCCAATGATAGTCTTATTGATACATTGTAATTTAACATTTAATTCATTCAAATTTAGGCATAATGTCTGCCGAAAACATTAATTTTGAGGTCCATTCAGTATATATATATATTCCTATAACAAATTATCTGGCACGTTAGTATATTAAGAAATATAACTTTTTAAATTTTTGGCACGCCAGCAGAAAAAGGTTCGCCACCCCTGCACTAGACAATTTCTTTGGTTCACATTCTGCTGAGTTCTATCATTCTGGGATTCATAGTCTGTCTGCCCAAGCACTGGAGACAGATCATTGCTGCTGATGGTGA
>AYEL01090518.1:0-41101 GCA_000484575.1 Olivierus martensii
AGTTAGATTATATGATGTCTAAATGCGGAATCGTAGAAAAAGAGAAATTCCGATGGGAGCTAATTTCTAAGAAGATGTCAGCAATCAAAAGTAATAAACAATCTAAGATAAAAATGCTAATAAAATATGCGCGACAATGGATGGAGGATAATTCGATTATATGTACTAAAGATGATAAAACTAAAAAATTAGTACTTATCCAAAAACAACATTATTGTGATCTGTTATCCAAATTTACTATTGACTCTAAATCAGTTTGCCTGCCATCTGACCCCACAGATAAACTGACTAGTAAAGTAAATACTATGTTGAAATCGAAATCTTTCCCATCTGTATGGAAGGTTAAGCTAGTTAGATGTCCATTTGCCCCCCACCTGTTCGGATTTATAAAAACTCATAAAAACCCAATAACTATATGCCCAATGGTGGACAAGCAATCGTCTCCTGTCTACCAATTAGAGAAAGCTATTGCTAATTGGGCCCTAAAACATATGAAAGGGTATGAGTATACTATTAACTCCTCCATCGAATTTCTAAATAGACTATTTGAGGTCGGACCGCTGCCAAATGAAACATATACAATAATGGACTATGCATCCCTCTATCCATCCATTCAACAACCACTGGTAGCATTGATGCTATACCGTTTTATGATAGAACATCTTCCGCAATCAGATTGCAACCATAAATTAATTAGAGACATATGCCATGTCATCACATATAATTCATTCAGTTTTCAGCTACGCCACTGCCCTCAGTTGCCTGAGTTTTGAAAGATTCCCTTGACTTGCTGCAAGCGTTCAACATACTTCACTTTCAGACTTAGACCAGTCCACATCTTTGAAGTCCCGACTTTTCCATCCTTGAAGGCTTCCGTGTGGGGACAGTGCAGTAGATAGTGTGGTGCGTCACCACTCCGCACGCCACAGCTGCAGCTTCCATCACCAACTCCCATGATGGAGAGGTAATGGAGGAATCTGCTGTGGCCTGTTAATATCTGAGTCAAACAACAGTTGGTGCTAACGGGATTACTGCCCACCGCTGGCAGGAGGGAATGGGTGGTCTTACCCACTGTACAACTATGCCAGCTCTTCTGCCAGTTTGTTATCGATCAATGCAGCAAAATACCTTTGATATAGCTGGTGGAAAGAAGAACGGTCACGGACACAACTGAACCTCTAGCTGATAACTTGGCCAAAGAGTCCGCTCTCTCGTTCCCGATGATGCCCATGTGACCACGGAAGACAATAGCTCTGCAACGACTTATCGCTGGTACCTTGCCTCGGATCTCCTGTACTATACATCCTTGATGGTACCCGTCACTTAGAGCCTGAAGTGATGACGGGCTGTCGGAATAAACCGTGACAGACTGAATCAGGATGATCCAGTAGCCATTGCTCCACTCAGTCGAGTGTGAACAGCTCTGCCTGAAACACGGAAGCCTCTTCGTTCATTTTAAACCCAGAACTGTGCACCAGTCTCCCGTCAGCATACACACAGTAAGTTATGTCAACATAAACGCCATCTTTGGAACCGTCAGTAAAGATCTCAATTCCCAACATGGCCGGTTCACCAGCCTCCCAGCCAAGGCGACACAAAGGGATGGATGGATTGCCCAAACATCTCCTTCACAGCCTTCTGCAGTGGCCGGGTACGAGACAGTCCGATATGCCTTAAAATTACAACACTAGCACTTTCAGCAGTAAGAGTAAACGTTTTATTTAACACAAACTGCAAATGTTTTCGGCTTACACACCATTTTCAAGTAGGATTCTAATCTTAACAGTTTTGAATTAGAAGAACGTACAATTGGAAAAATTTAAAAATTTTTCCAATTTTTCCAAATTAAGATTTGAATCCTACTTGAAAATGGTGTTGAAGCCAAAAACGTTTGTAGTTTGTGTTAAATAAAACGTTTACTCTTACTGCTGAAAGTGCTAGTGTTGTGATTTTGAGTTATTCAAAGTACAAGCAGTTAATCTTTGGTTATATGAATGGAGCTGAATCCAATATGCCCTCATAATCCGTACGGCCACCAGTCTTATGCTCTAAGCAACAGTTCACTCCTTTTAATGGTGAGACGGGTCCCACCAGCAATCATATGCATAGCATGCCCACCTTTCAATTTCCCTCTTGTAAATCACATGGAGAGCCTTTCCACTGAGGCATAGTCCAGCTTAACCAGCCGCTACAGCTGAACCGTTGCAAGATGCATCCGTTTCCAGATTTCTCTGATATGTGGCAATCAACTTAGTACGTGATCAGTTGTGATGCCTAGGTACTTAAACTCATTCACCCTTCAGATAGGTCTCTTATCAATCTGATATATTGGCCGTCTGGCCAATATACCTGATCATGCCACTGTCAGGGCCTGGGATTTCTCTGGGACAAAAGAAAGCTTGTTTCTTTTTCCCCATTGAACAAGCCATTCTATTGCTTCATATTCGGCTCTTTCCATGGTTTTCTACTCAGACCGGAAATTACTAACAACATATTGTCTGCATATGCCTACAGCTATACTCTGTCCGGCATGACAAGCTTCAAAGCCATGTCAGCTAGGATATTCCACAACAGGGGCTCAATGCAGGATCCTGTGGGCAGCCACGCTGAAGTCTCCTAACATACAGAGTCATTGGTGTGGAAAACTCAACAGTCCACTCGTTGAGGAAGCTTCTCACCAACTTGAACAGGGCAGCTCCACCTTTTTAGTTCATCCATCACAGCTGGCTACCAGACCTAGTCAAAGGCATTGATCACGTCCATAGAGACGATGGATGTGTACAAGCCGAGCTGCCTGTTTTCCCGGATCAGGCGGATGACGTGGTGCAGGGCTACAGAAGTCGACTTTTCAGGCCAGAAGCCAAACTGCAGGGGATTAAGGTTCCCCCATTGCCAAAGGTGGAAGAAGACTCTGTCTGATAGGAGCCTATCAAGTACCTTCCCCGTCACCAGGAGGTGGCTGATGGGTCGGTAAGATCTGGGCAAATCCTTCAGTTTCTGCACTTGTGAATGAGCACAAGTTGGGCCTGCTTCCATTGAACTGGGAAGTGACCCAGTCGCAGACACATCTGATAGACTGATAAGAGCAGGTCCGGATCAATACAATTCAGAACTTTGACCATCTCTGCCGTTATCCAGTCACAGCCAGGTGCTTTGCCCCTGCACAAGCCCGAGATGATGTGAGTCACCTCACACTGGGTGAGCAGAAGGCAGGTTGCGTCTGTATGGTGCACTACACTCTCCTGCAAAGCTCCCGATGTTCAGGTGATTCATCCTCTTGCTCGTCACTCAAAAAGAGTGAGCGGAGCAAGATCTCCATTAACTCGTCAATGGATGTATTAAGTGACCCATCTAGTCGCCTGATTGGGCCAGGACTCGTAGGACATGATAATATTAAGATACAGTGGTGCTTTGCAATTCAATGTCCCACAATTTGACAGTCAAATTTTGCAGCTGGCACATGCACATGCATGGAATTGTGTGATGTCATTTGTTATTTGTCTGTTCTTGTTGGGTTTTTTTTGGTGTTGTTTTGCCCATTTTGTTTGTGTTAATTTTCAATTCTGCATTTTTCAGAAAGTAAAAATTTTGTGTATTCATAGTTATTTTTTGAGTGAAATTTAGAGAGGAGTTCAAAGAGAAGTGAACAGAGGCATAATTCATGAAAGAATACTTGGTTGAGCATAGAGAAGAAGAAATTGTAGATAATATGCAGAAAGGTAGAACAATTACAGATGTAGATCAAGAGTATGGCATTCCTAGGACAGTTGTGGCAAAGAAAATATTTTTGTGTAAAAGAAAATATTGTATAGGTGCTTTATAATATTCTATTACCTGGATCAAGATGATTCAAAAGTAATAAAATAAAATAAAATGAAAATGTAAAAAATAAAGGCTTAAAAAAATTCTTAGATGCTCTGGCTTAAAGAAAAATACATTTAAAGTTTCATCTTGTTGCATTCGGATCTCCATATATCGAAATTGAAGGTGTCTTAGAAAAATTTTGATATATAGAAACTTCGTTATATAGAAACCTGAATTTTCTCTAATGCAGTATAGTAGTTAAGTGATATTTTGTCCATATCTTTTTTTTTGCGGCCCCCTGACGGCGGCAATGGTGGCTCACGGTTTGTAAAACTCCAACTTAAATGATTTGAAAAAGATTTTGAGAAAAAATATACAAATGAATTTTTTTATGTTTAAAAATATATATACAGTATATTAATGTATTAAAAGTATAATTACTATTTATTAGCAATTTCACTTATAGTTTTAGTCTTGTAAATGATTATTAATAATCTGTGCTGTAGTCAATCATTTACAAGATTTAAAAAAGTTTTGGGAAAAAATATACAAATGAATTTTTTTAATGTTTAAAAATATATATACAGTATATTAATGTATTAAAAGTCTATTGCATGTAATAGATAAATGAAAAATAAGATGGACAAAACATACATTTATTAAACAAAATAAATTAGAATAATTTAGAATATTGTATTTAATTATCAGATGTAAAGTAATTTCGAATATCCTGCTGAAGTAATTTCAATGCAGATTCCTCATAAAAATATTCGCATTTATTGAGCGACTCAAAAATATTGTCGGGCATATTTTCTGCAAATCGAAACTCTTGGCAAATTGTTTCAAATGCAGCCATTATTTCTTTTTTGGAAGGTTTAGGAACTTCTATTTCATCTGCCTCATTGTCTTTATCTTGATATTCACTATCTTTTATTAAACTTAAAATGTCATCATCTGTCGGATATTCTGCTACAATAACATCTTCATCCATGTTTAAATATTCATTAAGTGAATTTTGTCATTTATTGTGCCTGTTGACCTTAACTGGTTCCAACATTCCTCATGTGTGACAGTACATTAACTTCTTCCACAACAGACTTTTCAGAGAAGCCAGCTTTTATGAAGCAATTCTGTATTGTTATTTCCGCTACGTCATTTTGCCACACTTTTTCTAATTCTGATAAACACACACTGAGATTAATTACATTGTCAATGGGTTGATCGTTTTCAAGTACAAAAATTAGTTTCTTGAGAATCTGTTTTCGATAATGCAATTTAACATTTTTTATTACCCCTTGATCCATTGATTGTAATTTTGACATTGTGTTTGGAGGAAAAAATACCAGGTTCACATTTGTTAATTTTTTTGTTATGGAAGAAAGATGTGCAGGACAGTTGTCTACGAAAAGAACAACTTTTCTCATCTGTTTTGTCATTTTTTTTATCAAAATTAATTAACCACTTAGTACACAAAATGACAGCACTACTGAGCAGTCCAATATTTACAACACTAAAGCTAGAAAAAACTAATTAGAGCAGTCCAATATTTACAACACTAAAGCTAGAAAAAACTAATTAAAGTTTTTCTTCAACTTCAACTACCAGGGGTTATTTAACTCTCTTCTATCGGGGAGGGGTTAAATAACCTCTCGCAGATGGAGATTAATTCACGGAATTTGTTATTCAGAGTACGAAAAATAGGAGTGATCTTGATCTGAGAATTAATTTGTCATTGAGAATACGGCCGTAAGTGTATTAACCTACCAGAGCAGTAAAGGAATATAGAAATTTTAATTAACCACTTCTCAAAAATCTCACTTGTCATCCATGATTTCTTATTGTATTCATAGTCAACTTCTAATGACTTCACTCCTTTAAAACATCTTGGCTGCTTGCTTTTACCTATAAGCAAAATTTTAAGTTTTTCTTTTACAGACATATTGGCACAAAGGACAACAGTTATTCGTTCCTTGCTATTTTTATCTTCATAGCATTTATCGTCTTTAAAAGTTAGAGTCTTATTTGGTAAATATTTAAAAAAAAAGTCCAGTTTCATCCATGTTAAAACATTATCAGGTTGATACGCCTGTAAAATTGGTTTTAAAATTGTAGTTTTCCACTGGCTACAATCTGTCTAAGATACGCATCCACTTTCTCCAGAAATAACTTTTTCTTTGATTCCGTGATGCTTCTTAAATTTGTCTAACCATCCAAAACTTGCTTGGAACTCCTCATGTCCTAAATTCTGTGCATATTCCATTGCCTTTTCCTTTATAAGTAGTCCTAAGACAGGCATGTTTCTATCTCTCTCACCATCTTCAGCCATTTCAACACTGCTTCGTCCAGGTCATCATACTTACATGTCCTTAATCGTTTTCTGTCAGCTCCTGCAACTTCATGACTTTTTAAAACAGATTCCCAATTCTTTAGTATTGTTGACACTGTACTTTGTGGAATCCCGAATTTCTGTGCAACATCTTTTTTCTCACTCCACAGTCCACATCTTTTAGCAATTCCACTTTTTCTGCGACACTCAATGACTTTCTCATTGACATGGTAAACGTTTTAGTAGAGCTGAACAAAGACTAACTAAAATCTCTCGGTTCAGTTTTTGTTTTAAGCCAATTACACAAGTAACATACAAAACTGAAATCGAAACAAGCCCTAGAACTACACTAACCCCCTCTACAGTACAAATCGACACATCCATTTTGTTTATTTGTTGCTTTTTCTAGTCTGACCCAATCTAGACTCTTACCGTATTGTTTTCCCTCACCTCTGAAATTAAAAATTTCGATATACAGAAACAAATTTCAATGAAAATTTCATGGGATTACAAAAAACTTTTATATATGGAGAATTTCAATATATGGAGGTCTGACAGTATTTCCAAAAAATCTGATTAGTATTTGAACAGCCAATTTTTTAGCTTGCTAGAAAAATGATTTGATTATTGGAGAATTGGATTCACTCTCCAGGCATATGATTAAAAGTGAAAATTGTTCCATTATATTAAAAACGATCTAAAAAAATCATATGTATATTTAGGGTTGCCACTTCAGACCTAGGTCTCACCCTGAGACGATGACCAAAAGCACAAAAAACGCATACATACATACATACATACATACATACACGTTTAATTTTTTATTTTTATAAAAATTATTATTAATAAAAAATTACATTCCAAAATTCCTACAAATTAAATACAATTCTAATGATCACAGAATAGTTAGTTACTATCCACATTACATACATATTAATAAAAATACCTTAACATTTTATGTATTTTTATGTATAAAATAACAGATAAACAAGAAGAAAAATATGCAATCTGTATCAACTAACATGTAATAAATAATTTGTTTATTTATGTAGACTTTTCCATGTATATTTCTTGTCTGACATTGCAGCCTTTATAAAATCAGCATTTTCTGTTTTTTTTTATGAATTCATAAAATTCTTGATAGCTCATGTCGAAATTAAGTTTTGTGCATAATTCTGCCTTTACTACTTCAAGCCACATCCTGTTATGGTTGTTGGTCCAAGTATTTCCTATAATCAAAAAAATTCTTTCCACATATGCATTACTTATAGCCTATAAGTTAGACATCTCCTGATTGACCAGACACAAGAGCCACATGCAAGAGCCAATGTAAAGAATGGGGACAACTATATAGCACATAGTCAGTACTGTGCTTGTGCCAGTTGTGGACGTGGACCACCGACTGCTCCAGCTATTCCGTACATGAGATATGCTCCACAAACCTTTTAGTCCTTTACATGCTTTGCATAAAATTCTGAATATCTAATATACAATATTATTTATTTTTTATAATTACATGAGGGATTTGCTACACAACCCGGAGAATTAATACTTAAACCCGGTGCCCAGATACAACTCGCTGAAACCTGGAAAGGTGGCAACTCTATGTATATTCCAAAAATGAGAGATTTGATCCATAGTAGCTTGGGAAAATTATTTACATCCATAGAGATTTCTAAAAATGTTATTTTATAATCATATTTTACCAATTTTAAACTTTTATTCCAAATTTCCTTTTTTAGAAAAGGAATTTGAGATAAAGATGGCTTACAAAATCTATAATCTGGTATAAACTATATCAATACTGCCAAATTAATATTTCACTTGTATATTATTAAATCTAGCTATATGAATCATATCATAAGTATTTAATTAGACAACTGGAAAATCCAGAAAAATTGGATCCTATCAATATCCTGTATATTTTAGATTAGAGATCCTCTAAATATATAAATAATTTTAATCAAAGATAATATATATAAAAAAATGTGCACTGAAGAAAGTTCTTAACAAAAAAAAATTATTTATTGGACAAACATCTTCAATCCTTTCAGTAGATCTATAACAACTGAAAAATGTTTTGATACCATCTTGTGCTTTTTGTGGCTATATTCTCAATAGATATGGAGCAGGATTCTGTTAGTACAGTGATATTTGTTGGACTTATCTTACTGTGACAGCATATTAGGACTCTTAAGGATCAGTCTTTTCATTTGGTCTAGGACTGATGTGTCACTATAGTTGCCACAAGGTATTTCAGATCAATTTTTTTAAGATATTGAAAAAGGTCTTGTAACCTTTTTTTTAGCTGATGTAGATCCATTGAGAGAGTCAAAAATGTTTCTATCAATAAATAATTTTATTTTGATAAGAATTTTATTTAATGTACAGTTCATTCCAAAAAGATAGTCACCTGCTTTGCAGAGGCTGAGCTTACTGGAAGTTGATCGGTTATAAAGTCTGTCAGTTTGAAACCTGCATAGTGGAAGCTAAAAATGGATGTGTCCGTTCTGACTAAGAATAGAGGTGAGGTATACACCTCTATTCTCAGAAGGTCGATTACAGCGCTCTGAACTGAAAAACTAATCGCTGTTCACTATTTCAAGCTAGGCAAACTTTCTAGTTATGAATTGAATAAATAGATAGCATGCACTAATATCATTTTTTAAGTTTGAATATTGGTAACTATGAGTATGATATTTACAGATTTATTTTTTAAAATTCTAATATGCTAATATAAATATACTGTATTTATTTGCTGCCATATATTATATATAAACTATATATAGAGTTTTTTATATATTCCTGTCGAGGATAAGAATAAAATTTTATTTGCGTAAATGTGATGTCTTTGAACTTTAAATTGAAAAATGATTTCGTATCGAGAATGGCAGCGATGTTTTATGAATTATAATAACTAGATTTATTAGTAGTATATAAATTCGAAAGATAATTATTTTTGTAAATCTAAAGCAAATCCAGTTCAAAATAAACATATAATGATATAATTAATAAAGTATTTCATAAGAATGATTTTTTAAAATAGAATTTTTCTAGAAAATGAGATTAGCATTTATATCTTTACAAATCAAGTCAATTTTGTTTTATAATGTTTTGGATGAAAACAATAAAAATACAAAGTGAAAAATAGTTATATCTTTATTAAAATAAATAGAACATAATATGTAAATTTGTAACAATTGCAATCTGTCATACTTTGTCTTTATATCAACCTTTCAGAAATACATGGTAGGACATAAATTATAAATTTGACTATTGAACACAAATGTAAACTCTTATTAGAAAAATTAGTAGAAAACCAAAGCAGACATAACACACAAAATTCATTTTGACACTCAAGTTCAATTTTTATATTTTCTTTTTAAATCCGACAATTAAGTTGTCATGGAAATAAAATAAATATCATTTGGTTTTTATCAATTGGTCAATTAACAAATAATAAACACTTTATCAATGAGAATTGTTTGGACCAGTTTTTAATTTTATTACAAAAATGCCGAAAGAATCATACATTTTCAAATAAAACAATAAAATAAATTACTTCATGTAGTCGCCATTATGTTATTGCCGGTGCATTTGCTTGGTGCTTTAACAACTTATTGCTTAATTACTCGTTTAGTTACGACTATATAATGCTGCATTTTGCCAAAATTAATAACTACATAGATTAATTTGAAAATAATAAATTGAAACTTTCCTAATAAATGCTCAAAATCAATTTTTGGAAAAAATGATTGAACACCTGTCATTAAACCTACCTAACTCTGTTGCTTAGAAAAAATAAATGAAATCGTTCAAAGCTCTGCCAACTCGAATTTGTGCCTGAATCGATTATTCTCATTGGTTTATAAGTATTGTAAATAAAGCCAAACATCTTCCATTTAGGTGACTATCTTTTTGGAATGAACTGTACATTTATTGGAAACAGAATGGATTTAAATTTTTGCAAATCTTATCTCAAACCATAATAGATAGGAAAAAATTTCCAATTACAAACTTGTTCAGCATTCAATTTTGAACAGTTTAAAAAAATTTCGTCAAAATTAGATGAATAGTTCTCCCAAAAACGAAACACTTAGATCTATTGTACGTCAATTCCTTGAAATGCTCAAAATCAGTTTGCCACAAGCAGCAATTAATGAGGCCACATCAACTTTCATTCTTGCATTATAGCATAGAGAATCTTCAAGACTGCATCATTGTTTGTGCAGAGATTTTTACTAAAGGCTGTGAGGAACTCCATCCAACATCATTCTCAACGGTACTTGAGTGCTGGTGGAAGACATTTTGAGCACATCCTCGATTAGTTTTTGCTTGATTAGGCTCTGTGCTTTCAATTTATTGATTTGGGGTATTATGTTTTGGTATTGGTTTGTTACTTATATGTCAGAAATAAGTGTCAACTCTTTGCATGTAAAAATGTTTTTGTTCCATTTTTGGGCAAACTATTCATCTGATCTTGATGAAATTTTTTTAAACTGTTCAGAATTGAATGCTGAACGAGTTTGTAATTGGAAATTTTTCCCTATCTGTTACGATTTAGGAGGTAAGATATGCAACTGTCCTTATTTGCATAATCAGATCATTTGAAGGTCACCATCAGGTAGCCCGCCCATGACTTTCTATTTATTGGAATTAACAGATTTTTGAAATCTATGATATTTATCAAATTATTTGGAGGAGTACAGATTTTTCCCCACCCTATATATGTATATGTGTGTGTGGATTTTAACTATATAGATTATATATAAAAAAAAATTTGATCAAATATAAACTTTTCAGGGTTTGACTGAAAGAGGTGAAGCTTTGACTCAATTAGAAGAACGCACAGGAAAAATGATGACTGAAGCAGATTGTTATGCTACTACTACTCATCAATTAATGATTAAATATAGAGACAGAAAATGGTATCAGTTTTAAGTTAGATTCTTTGAGTCAACTAAGAGAGAAGAAAGTGGGGCTATGAGGCCCTGTTTCAATAGTTCAGTGTTGGTGTCAGTGTTCCTTTAATCTGTGCTATTAAGACCTGTGATTGGACAGGCTGCACCACCAACTGACAATGAACAGCTTTTAGAGTTGTTTAAAAATTAAAGACTAAAAAGCTGAAATTTGATGGGTGATATAAATGGGGATTATGATTGGTTCCTTCATTTCTGCTCATCACACCTCTCAGAATGTGATTATTACAGAAGAATAGAATCCTACCACCATATATGTACTGTAATGTCAAAATTAGGAGCCAGTCTATCTTTGTAAGAATACTGTATTTATATGGATATACATTCCATGGTTTTTGTTTATATATTATCTACTTTGTTGGCAAGTCAAAAACGTTTGTTGTTCTGCCTAGACACCAGTCTGGATTGCCATGTCTCTTCTTGCACAGTCCTTCACTAATCAGCATATATCTCACATTGTATTTTCCCTCATTGCCTTGTACAAGGAAAATTGGTATACTTGTCTGTGTTCAGCAGAAAATGGTTTTTTCAGACCAATCTCTGTATAGGAAATGAATAGGATATATAATAAAGAACTTGGTCTCAAAATTCAACATAAGTTAACATATTCTACTGTGCACAGTCGTGTGATCAAATATAATCTAATGTCAAAGATTTATATGGTAGTTTAACATAAACATACTAAATTTGGTATTATGCTAAAATTTCTGAAATACAAGAGTCAGTGTTGAATGAGCAAAGTTATGTATCAACAAATCATTGATTTACATCAGTTAAATCTACAGAGGTTCATCTTGGAAGGTGAAGATATGAAGACACTTATGTAATAACAGTTTACAGAATAATATTAACTGTAAATTATTAGTACAGAAGACCATCTCACATTTAGTATATGTGCAGCTTCTTACATTGTGCCTGTACTTCAGGAAATATCAGTTTAGGTGGAATGTATCAGGAAAAACATGTATTTATTTGTTTGTCTGTATTTGCATAATATATTGTATTTTCACTAGTATTTACAAAATACTATATTATTATTGAAAAAACCTTGTTCAAAACAGTGAATATTTGTGATAATTAACATTTTTAAATAGTGCCAATTCGATTACTTCCCTCAGTGGTACAAAAGTATAATTAATACTTATAAAATTAATTCCATTTTTTTTTCCCCCAGTCATTTTATAAAATTTATAATTGAAAAATAATTATCAGAAATTGGATATATAAAACCATAATCATAGAATTTAGACATTTTTAGTATCAGCTTATACTTCAGCTGATCCATATGCTGTTCTCAGCCTATTTGTTCAGCAAATTATAATTACAGAAAAAAATTTTGTTGAAAGTAAAATCTTTTAGATATTTGCAATAGAAATATGTGGGCTGAGTAATTGTCACATGGCTCTTATTTCCTTTATGGGCCTTCTTTGTAAGTCTGCACAATCAATAATGACATCTGTTCTCCTTAACACAACAGTTATGTCACTAAAGAAGGATGATCATTATATAATTGACCATTTAAGAATTACTTAGAGAAATGTATTTACCTCCATTCTGATGATCATGAATTGAAAAGTAGATTAGTAATTTGTCATCAAATGAGAAATAATTCCTGTACTAAAAATATAAAAAAGTCCCTCTGTGCATAATTATTTTGGTTTTCCTGTTGCATGATCAGTTAGAATATGGTGATCTCTCAGATCACAAAATTATTTGTGAATCTTCAGTGGGATGATTTTGTGCATCCATTGCTGAATTTCAGTACTTGTACAAAGATTACTTATAAATATTGTTGGATATTCTTGTTTCCAGTGCCAGGTAGTGTTAATTGAAATTTTTATTTAGTGTAATAAAGCAAAACTTGTTGCAAGATTATATGGTGAGTGTGTATCTTTGTGCCCTTATTGGTATAACATATAAAGCGATCAATAATAGTAATTACTATTGTTTTATGATAAATTTATTACAAAATATAGTATTTCATAGTAATAGAAAAACTTCCATAATGTGTTCTACATTTTCAATAAACAAATTATATTTGCTGCTTATAATTTAAAAAAAAATTATTTAAAGCATACATAACTAGTAGAAATTTGTTAATTTTCTACACATGCTCAAAGACAACAGATTACCAACTATATTTTATCTTCCATTTCTAATTTTTCTTAATGAAGGCAAATGCAAGAAGATTCTACTTGTGATTGTGTACAGAAAAAAAGACAATTTTAAGAAAAAACACTTACGGTGTAATTTCAATGTTAAGTATAAAATTGTTATTCAATCTATAACAAACAAAAAAAATATTTTGTTTTTGATGTACAGGAAAGTTAAATTTGTAATTATCAGTATATATTTAATCATTAAGTGTTAATACATTAACTTAATAATAAAAACTTTTCAGCAAACTTTTGCATTTGTTTTTTATAATTTTTTAATATAATTTAAATTTATATATAGTTTTAATGTATTTTACTTTCTATAAACACTAAATTTATATTTCTTTATACAGGTAATCCTTGATTTACAACATGGGTTTGGTTCAAGCTTCACCATTATAAATCAGATTGGTCATAAGTCAGAAATCCCCAAAATTTATAAAATGCCTCTATCAGTATTTATTACACTCCAAAAATTTACCATAATAAACTTAACAAACATATAAATATCAAACATGAAAAGGCTTCTTTTTGCTTATCAGACTATCATTGGTTAAGGACTCAAATCCTTGTCAATTGCATTGACCAATCATAAAATTTATTGATGATATTGCTGTTATAAATATAAAGAATCACATGGTGAGGCAGTTATAAGTCAAGGATTATCTGTTAAATATATGAAGGAATATTGGTTTCTTTAATTTTTATATATTGTAATTTTTCTGATATTTTTTTGAATGTGTAGTACTGCTATATAAATAAGCAGATCCCATTTGTCTGGGGTTGGAATTAATCAGGGTTAATCTGCAATCTAGAAGTGATATTTAATTATTGATAACTTTTCATATGTAATAGCTGAAAGATTTTTAAATATCCATATATGTTTATTTTATCCCAGATAAACAATCAAAATTAGAATAAAATTAAAATTACAAATATTTCAATAATTTCTTGTTACGGGCGATAAAATTTTTTATTTTTCAATCAATATTAGAATATTTTAATATATGCAGTGCCAGTGCCAGGTTATTTTGCACCCTAGGCAAAGTTTACAAGTGCGCCTCTTATTTCACAAGTTTGATATTTTTTAAAATGAAATTTTAAGTATAAAAAATAAAAATTATTTTGGCATTCTTTATTAATAATATACAGTATGTATAATATATATGAAAATCAAATTTTAATTTTTCTTGCTTTCAATTTTGCAAAATTTTCTACCAATTCTTTTAGAGTCCCTAGATAGCTAGAGTACTGCATTGTTTGATATTTTTTAAAATGAAATTTTAAGTATAAAAAATAAAAATTATTTTGGCATTCTTTACACCCTAGGCAAAGTTTACAAGTGCGCCTCTTATTTCACAAGTTGGATATTTTTTAAAATGAAATTTTAAGTATAAAAAATAAAAATTATTTTGGCATTCTTTATTAATAATATACAGTATGTATAATATATATGAAAATCAAATTTTAATTTTTCTTGCTTTCAATTTTGCAAAATTTTCTACCAATTCTTTTAGAGTCCCTAGATAGCTAGAGTACTGCATTTCTTTGCACCATAACATACCACCAAATTAGCCATTTTATATCCTGTTAGATAGAGATTGAGTTCATAGGCTTTTTGGTTATTTTTTAAGAATATGCTTTGTTATAGTGCCATAAGTTGTTCTGATCGAACAGAAAAGGGTCATGAATTCTTTCCTTTACCGTAAGGTAAAAAAATTACAGATTAAAAAAAGTAGTACAGAATATTAGAAAGAAAATTTTTCTAAATACGATCTTCGTTTGCCAGGTAAGCAACTGCTGTATTTATAAATTAGAAAAGATGGCTAATGCAGTACTCTATCTAGGACTCTGCTTTAAATCTAGTGTAGAAGAAGGGCCGCATTTATACTTTTTGAGGCTTTAGGCGCAACATCATTATGAGGCCCCAGAAGAACAAGTCTATTTCAGTTAATCAAATTCATACGCTTTTTTTAAGTATATTGAAAATAAAAGTCGACATTTCTATAATAACTGATTTTAATAAATAAAAATAACACAACATTAGCATACATATACAGGCTCATGTCGTATTCTGAGATTGGCCAAATGGCCGCTCCCCTACTCCACCTACGAGGGTACTACAGGGTACTAAATCAGAGTAGAGACTTAACGAGTAGTAGCACTCGCCAAGCCGCCTTTGATGTTGTGCTCTCAGAGTAGGCGGAGCTTAACACCAGTTCTCCGCAGTCGCCATTTTGTCACGGGGTCAGAGCCACACTGGCTACTGTTATTAGATCATTAGCATTTAATGTAGGAAATTTTTGGATTAATTGAAACGGTTTTCGCGTAATTTTTATGGAAGAAATAGTTTTATAAGCGTATAAAAAAATTGTTACAGGTAAAATCGACGTTAAATTCAATACGATCATAGCCTTACATTTTCAGAAATTGCTATAATTGAAGGGGCAAAAACAATTGTAATAAAAATGTGTCAATCTTTCAATTACAACTCACAATTCTTTCTAATCATTAACTGTACTGTTTGCTCATAATGCACAGGTATACATTATTTATATAACATAAAAATAATGAAAACAGCAAAACTAGAAGTTTAAATGAAACTGCATTTTTAATATATTCAAACTATCTCAGAAAATATTTCCAAATATTTAAATAATATTTATTGGCACAAAAAGAATAAAAATAATTTAAATACTATAATAAATGCGCAAAAAAAAAAAAAACATATATCACTATTCCAATTGTAATATACAGGATGATTCAAAAAGATTGTGCCAAAATTTAGACCTGTAGAGGATAAAATTCCGAATAAAAAGTTTAGCGATTTTGATTCGAGACTGTTTAAAAGATATACTGTAAAGTGCGATTGTTTTGTGACATTATTTCCGATCCAGTCAAAAAATTTTTTTAAATTTGTTTATTTGCATTTTTAAAATCATCTATAAATTTAAATACTTAAAAACTATCTTAAAAATTTAAAGTATCTAGAACAAATTTTTTTTTTAAATTTTATTTGTGCTTGTTCTAACCCCAATCACAAAGATCAGTAAGATCTTTTATGATTTCTATATATTAATCAGAATAATTTAATGAAAAATTATTTATTTAAGTAAAACTTATAAAAAAATTAATAAATTCTTTCCAGAAACAGAATTAAATTATATATATTCCTGTAATTATAGTGTTGACTGAAATTTTTCGGAAATAGAAAGCTTCTATTAATAATTGCTAAAAAATATTAAAACTATAAAAAATATAAAATTGTAAATAGTCTAATCTATAATTTAATAGGAGAATAGCAACACTAAGTATCTTTTAAAACTTATTATTATAATAAAGTTACATCCGTGATAAAATGTTTAAAAAATTGTTGTTTTTTATCTTTTTTGTTCAACTCCTTATTAAAATAATAAAAAATGATTTACGCTCTTCTTTGGGACAGGGCAAATTAAATGATTTAAGTATTTTGTCCATAGGGAGTCATTTATTTAATTCTTTAAATACATGTGATATTATTAACCAGCTTGCCAAAGAAAAACCTAGGGAAAATAAATATTTAAGTTATACATATAATAACTTATTTTTGTTTATATAAGTAATTTAGTTTTGTATGAATTTTATATTTTTATTTGTTTATTGGTAATATATTGACTTTTTCTAGTGCTGGAACTTTTGTAAAACTTCACCGGTCACCCAGTTCCCGCTTACCCTCCCGTGGGAGCTATAGCTTGTGACCCTACAGGAATATGGCGGATACAGACATGCGCATTGAAAAATAGTGACCCGATATACTGCTGAGTGCTACTACTCGTTAAGTCTCTACTCTGACTAAATGTCTGCAAGAATAATCTCGGCTTAATCATTGCCTGCAACTAGGGTTGCGGACTCGCCTGACCACCATTCTGATCCACAAAGCGAACGAAATACGAATACGGCGGACTCGCTCAGTTTGCCAGGCCTAGGGATATGAAGGCTGCATTCGTATCTCGTGCACTGTGTCGCCGAAGCGACCTTTAAGGACCGAGAATCGCCTCCGTCCACAGAGGGAGCGGAGAAACTAGAGGCTGTATTTGCTACTGTGACTACCGGTAGCGACCGGAACTGTCCCGGAGGGATCGAAAACTTGACGGTTTTCTCACAAGTTCTTCCATAAATGGAAAATCCTTAGGACACCGAAGCTCGGACACAACCGTCGCGAGAATCGCGATAGCCCGCCAGAAGGACGGAGAGTATAGCAATCTCGAAGCCACAAGAGCAGAACCCTTACTAATAATCGCATCGGATGGGCGGGACGTATGACGACGAGCCGACCCAACTTGTAAGGGGGCGAGAATCTCCCCCGGTTCGATCACCGATGTAGCCCACTGTCCGCTCCAGCCTATCACAATGTTTTAATAAATAAACAAAATAATTATGTTTTGAAATATGTATATTTACGAAAGAATATGAAACAGCACTAAATTGCAGTAGAAACTTTATTAAACTAAGTTTCCTTCGAATATATGTTCGTTAACCAAACATAAATATCGTTCGTTATCCGAAATGTTCGTTAACCGATCACCCACTGTAAATATGTATGGATTGACCATTAGTTAGACTAACAGCAATAAAATGACAACAAAACAGAGTAATAGATTTGAAAAATACAGAAATAAGTTGCATATAAGATGATTTCGAATTGAGGGAGGATACAATTTTAATAATTGTAAAATATGACAAAAGGAGTACCAAACAAAAAGGATCAATTACAATGATATAGTGGCAATCACATTACCATAAAATACTATGCAAGTTTATGGATCTGCAATTTTGCTTATTCATCCATTATACAACATTTCTTTATATCAGGAGTCGGCAACCTTTTTGTTACTAAGGATGCAATAAAAATTTTTAAAAACCATTGAGGGTAGATTTTTTTTTCAAAAATTAAACTATCAAATTACTAATTTAATTTTCTAATCACAATGTTTTAATAAATAAACAAAATAATTATGTTTTGAAATATGTATATTTACGAAAGAATATGAAACAGCACTAAATTGCAGTAGAAACTTTATTAAACTAAGTTTCCGCTAAATTTCTACTGCAATTTAGTGCTATTTCATATTCTTTCGTGAAAATATTAGTTAAGCAGTATTTTGGACATTTTTAAAAAAAGTTTATGTATATTTATACAAATTAAGATTATACATGCATGTAATAACTAAAAATCAAAATTAAAAATACGTAAATAAAATAACACAAAATCAGATTAAATAAAATTACAAGAAATTGTTATTACAGGTAGGCCTCGATTAGCGCGAATAATTGGTTCCACGAACTTCTTGCGCTAATCGTGAACTACAGAGCGTCCACCGGCGAGGGTGACGGTGGAGCCCGGCTCTACCGACCCAGAAAGAATTTCTTCACCTGGAGCAGTGTCAGGACTACCCGGGTGACCAGTCCGAGTTCTGTCCGACACCGCTGGGCCTCTAGAAGGTCAACCGAGGCCCGAAAAACGGAACGGATTTCAGCCAATCTCGGGTACGGGTTTCCCAGGCCCGACGGGGATGTGCCCTAAGGACATTGGTGTGCGACCTGCACGCGCACCTTCTTTCAGTGTGGGGATTCTTGGTAAAATTGAAGATGAAAAGTAATTATATACATTTTGAATAAAACAAAAATATTGGCTGCTTCCGGACAAGATTCCGCGGCATAATTAATAAATTTAATAAATGACTAAAGCATGGTATATAATGTGCAGAGGGACTTTGAAGACAATTTCTGTGAAGTGGAAAAATTAATAGAATAATAGATAATTAATAAATCTATAGTTGAATGCCACTAGATTCTTTTATTTGGAGTAAATATTAAAATTTTGCCATACAATATCATGCTAATAATCACCTGTTGTAATTCAAAGAAATTTCGATTTTATAAATGCAAGATGAAAAATGTGAAAATATTAAAGTCAAAACAGCTTTTAAATTCGTTAAATATATTTTACAAAGGCCAGAAAAATAATTCTATCTTAGCATAAATTGAAAATCAGTTTTATTATTTAGTTTTGAATGCTAATTTTACATAATATCTAATAATTAAATGATTGGTTTCTTATTGTAGGCGTACTATTATGCTTGCATTGTAAAATCGATTCTCTTTTTGATTTCTATTTAACCTTCCGACTATAATGTCTATTTCAGCATTATTGTTTAATTTTTTAATCCCTGAACAAATGAAAGTTTTATCGGTTGTCTACTATCTATTGTGATACAGAATATCTCCTAATGATTTGTTTGGAGGTTATCTAATGGTTTGAAAACTGTCAAAAGCTTAATGAATTATGACTAACAATCTCACCAATAATAATAAATAGTAATTAATAATACAATCAGTAAAATTCTAGTCACTGTAAAAAGCACATAACTAGTTGTAAATATGGAAAAAAGATATGGTAGAACTACTACACTAAGCAGTCAAAGAAAAAAAATGACATAGAATTACGTCGACGACTTCGAATGTGTTAACTTCGATCAGTTAGAGCAATGCGATAAAAATACAAATCTTAGAATAGAAAACTAAGGAATAATGATAAATTAAAAATATTCCACAATTCTATTTTTATTCTCATTGTGAGGAAGTTAACTTTGACCTATCCTATTTTTATTTTATTATGCACTCTATTATTTATTTATCATTATTTTCCTATATGCTAACGTATCTTTTAGTTTAAAAGTTGACTTACTTCCACCTTCTCCGTCGTAGTTGGCAATCACGTGATACGGAGTCGGAACCCGTCTCCGGAAGAGCTATCCCGGTTAATGATGTCTTCTTATCTACATAAATTTTACCACTGAAACTGATATGTGAAAATAAGAATGATCCATATCGGTGTTTTGTTCGATATATAAATTAATTGTAAAGATAATGACATGAATGAAATACTCTGTAAACTAATAACTTTGAACTTGTTACGTATAAGTATGCAAATGAGCGAGTGCGGAAGTGTTCGTCACTCGAGTATAAAAGAACTCCTAGACACTTACAACAACATCTGGACCACCGGGAATATCCCCGAAACTTGGACCGAATCACTAATAGTCCCAATTCTAAAACCGACCGGAAACCCATCAGAGCTGTCCTCGTACCGACCGATTGCGCTCACCTCCGTCGCAGCAAAAATCTTTGAACGTATGCTACTGAGACGCATACAACATCACCTAGAACAGCATCAACTGAACCCGCCTCAACAATTTGGGTTCCTTCCCCGGCGCGGAACATTAGCAGCATTAGCAATGTTGCATCGCATTATTGCGATAGCAAGAGCAAGAAGACACTGGACCTTTATGGTCTCCCTCGATATCGCAGGAGCCTACGACTCCGTCTGTCCAGCGGCACTAATCGCCAAACTTGAACGACTCGGCATACAAGGAAGAGCCATTAAATAGCTGACACAATTTCTCTGTAATCGAACAGGAAGAGTCCGATGGAGAGGAGTTCATTCACCTCCTCAGCCCTACCCACACGGTGTGCCACAAGGGAGTGTATTGGCCCCGACCCTTTTTACATGCTACTTATCAGATCTATGGGAGGTACTCCCCAGCGGAATAGCCTGCATCTCGTACGCGGATGACATCACGATAGTGGCGGCTGGCCCAAACCGAGTCTCCACCATAGACAAACTAAAGCGGACACTGGCAACTCTGGAATACTGGGCGACACAATGGAGCCTCACCTTTTCTCCTACTAAAAGCGCTGTCCTCGACCTCTCAAACAAACGCAAACGCCCTCCAGCTTTTCAGCGGACTCTAATTTTTATATTAGACGTAATTTCGAGGTTTTTTTATATTATGAATATTTAAAAATAATTTTATTTTACAACTATAAACAGACTGTTTTTTATATTGTTGTTTGTGAGGTTTTAAAAAGTGACCCCCTACAGAGTGAGGCCCCCAGCTTGCGCTAATGGTAAATGCGGCCCTGTGTAGAAGCTAGCTCGTGTTCGATTGAAATTGTTGCCATATCTGTTAGCCTGTTTTGGGACATTGTTGAATGAAGTATGTTTTAACTTTGAGAAACTTCGTTCTCCACTTGCTACTGAAACTGACAAGTGAGTGTCGAAAGAATTCTTAGTATAACAAAAGCATTGGGGATGCAGTCAACAAGCTTTTGCTGTAGTATAAAGAATAGTACTTCTTGTGGTGGTATGGATTTTGGAAGTCTTCGAGCTATTGCTTGAAGTTCACTGCAAGATCCTCAGTGTGGGGACCGAAGACGGTAATGACACAGGCGTTAAGCCTAAATACGATAAACGTCAGGTTCTGACACCAGTCGGGATCGTTGTATACGATGCCGACAAACAAGCGAGCGGTAGATGTATTTAGCGCGTGAGTAAGGACGGGTAATAATTGGACTGTTCGGCAAATCGGCACAAAGACTACGTTCGTCGAAGAACAACTTCCTTTATTAAAAGAGAGAGATCTCTATCACAAAATATTGTGATGGATGATCGCACAAGTGAGAAAGAGATACCTGTATCACAAACTCTGTAGTAACGTCGATGTCTCAAATAATAGTCTTTAGTCCTTATTTTTGGAATTCGATTCCTGGAGCACACGGAGGACCTGGTTGACGATAACGATGTTTCACGCTGTCTTCTTTTCTCACTCAAGAACAAATAAAAATAATCTGGATAAATAAAAATTAGATAATGGCGGAAAATAGCGGACGATCTCGTAGAATAAGAGGAAACTGGCGTTGGTCAAATGTTGTGATAGGATAGGTGGCGGACGGGTAGAACAAGTGTAACAGTGGACCAAGCGTAGTAGTCGACCAAGCACCGATCGGGTGCGGCAACAGCTCTTATATACCCATTGACCTTTCTGACCCTTCTTCCCAGGGAGAGAATTCAGATGTTTACCTTTCGAACATTCTGCCGAGTCAGGTGTCCGCTCCGCGACTATTTGTCTGACATTTGATGTAAACATTCTGGCCGATTTATTAGGATTGAGGCGAAAGTCTACTGACCGATCGAAATATAATTCGTAATGTCGTCGTACTGTATTTCTTACATATTTGTTTTGAGAGAGCACCTTGCGATTTCTCCAGATGTCTTTCTCCTTCTTCTCGCCCTCGTTTGACCTATTTATGACTGGAGGAGATCGGAGGGGGAGTAAGTTGCGTATAATTCGAACCCCGATTCTTACACAGCATCAATATATTTATTAGTATTATGAGTCAAAATATTTTCATGATTTTTGCAATCCTTCTAAAACCAGAGTTTTTTTCTTTTTTTAATTTGAAAATTCTGTTATAATTCATTTACAAAAAAAGTTATAAAATATCAAAAATTAATATTTTAAAATATTTATCTTAACTGAATTTTAAGTAGCGGCAAGTTCAAGTCATTTAGGCAAGGGAACTAAAAAGAACCAAAAGTTAAATAGTAAATTAGTGTGATGTGTGAAGGATAAGGATAAAGAATCGATACCTAAATCATATATCACTATTTAATTTTGATATTTTAGTAAAGTATGAATAAAGCATAGCTTGTATTTTTGTACCCCTTCATGGTTTGCGCCCTAGGCAGTTGCCTAGTTTGCCTAAATGGTAGTGCCGGCCAGGGGCAGAGGGACATATTTTCGGTTCTGGCATTATCCTGACAGTGGCCCACCTATCTGTTAGCGGCATCTTAAGCAGTTATCTAAATGTGCATCTGTAAGTTGTTGAAAACAAACATTCACAATTATAAGTAATTGAATAATATGAATATATCTTTAGCACACATTTTTTCATAAACTGAGATATCAAATAAGATCACTTTTATTTACTAAGTTCCAAAATGTATTATCATTATAATGTGCTTTCAAAATGAGTAGATACAACTAAAACTGACCAGCTTGAAATAAGATAACATACTAACCATCGGTAACTAACGAAATATTTAAAAAATGGTGAAGAGTGGAGAGTGTGTCAACTGAAGATGTGCGTTCTAGTGTGGATGCATCTGAAATGTTCTGAGGGTGCCACAATGTCGACCCCTGCTTTATTATAATTTCTTGAATTATAAACTAAATTAATTAGTTCAGTCTTTAACATATCTGGCATAAACTATATTTGATGGATGACTTATTAAGTCATCCATCAAATATAGTTACTAAAAAATTAACTATATACCTTGAATAAAAAATTTACAAAAACAGTACAATATTACAATATACAATATTTTACAGTTTACAGTATATTATTATAAAATTATTTATTAATATGAAAATATAATTGTCTTATAAAAAATAAATTTGAAAACTTAAAAATAATGTATATTTTATAAAGATTTTCCAGACAGTGTTTATTAAAAAACCAAGATCATGCTAGCTGTAAGAGATAGAAATCCATTATTAGCTGATTACAAGAAATGGTTAGTGTTAACAGTACTATACTCCATCTTACTATTTCTCACCCCTAAATACAACTTAAATGAAATATGTCCATAATTTTCTTTCATTGGTCTGATTATAAATACATCTAACTTCCATAAATTTGACTTTACATAAAATATCTTCTATAATTTTCTTTTTTGAAATATAGAGCATAATCATCTATTTATAAATTACAAGTCCAAACAAAATACATATTCAATTTACAATATTTAAACTATTTAATGTATATTGTTTATTGATCTTAAGTATCATATTACCGATACAATATCATTCTATATAGTGTTGTCTCCCTTTCAGTTAGGGAACAATATGGTACTATTATTATAGTTTAGGTGTAATCACAGCAGTCCACTAACCCAAATAGTTTTAGCTTCAGATCAGAATTTTTGTTAAAAAATTATTTTTCTGACTTATGCAAAAAGTTATGGTCCCAATTATTTGTATAAATTGGAAAATACATATATAGTTTAAACCATAAATAAAGTTTTATTCATTAGAGCTTTTCATTTATATTATTCAATAAAATTTTTTGTTCAATCATCTTTGTTTTCATATATAAAACACTACCTTTTATATCTCACATAAAAATTATCAGAAGATATACTTCTTTTCTTTATTAAGATTTACCTTAAATATATTTTTTATTTTTATAACTGTTTTAAAATCAATTTTTCATTTGATTATAAAATCAAATAGGCCTATGCTTTTTCAGTGTATATTAATTCTAGCTCCAATCTTAAAATATATCTTTTAAATAGAATTGCAAACTTTTTTCAATGTTATTCATTATCCCTTAAATACCTCTTTAATCTAATAATTATTTCTTTTTAAATATAAAAATTTTTCATAAATAGATAATTAAGAATAATAATTTAAAATATGATATTTTAATTTCTCTTGAATGATATTTATATTAAAGTTATTATTATTCCTACAGATATTTTACAAAAAAATGATAGAAATTTTAAGATTTAGAAGTCTTTCTTAAAGCAGTTTTAATCAGTTATAAATAATATAATATTTATAATTTATTCATATCAGAAATTTTTTGTCATGATCAATAATGGTGACCAAAAATAAATTTTAAATGTCCATTGAGATCAAAAATTTAGTCCAAATATTTTGTCAGTTAAATCCAAAATCTCTTTGAGGGTCTATTAAACCAAGGTTCTTCTGCACTTTCCTTTAGCAAAACAAATGAAAAACTAAACTTAAGTAATTAAATAGCTGTGTTTAAATTTTTAAAATAGATTATGCAGTTCCAAAAAAAATTCTAAATTTAACTGTACTGAAGTTCCAATATACTAATTCCAGATGATATCACTGATTAGGTGAAATTAATAATGATATCTATGATTTAAATTTTTAGATAAAAATTAATGTTTGAATTAATGATTATTAATAACAGTTCTAAAATTTTATTAAAAATGTAAAAGAAAATATGAATTACCTATAATTGATAAACAAAACATCAAGCAACTCCAAAATAAATTTTATTTTAACTCTGTTATTACTACAGAAGCATTACACTTTTATCACAATTTCTATTGCAAATTTGAAATATATTCCTTTAGATTTATAACTGTTTTTAAAAATTTTACAGTGGTTTAATGAAGTTCAAATTTGCAATAGAAATTGTGATAAATATATTCCTTTAGATTTATAACTGTTTTTAAAAATTTTACAGTGGTTTAATGAAGAAAACTGCATATATAAGCTGTTTGATTTTTTTTGTTCAAATAAAATTTCAATTTTAACAGTTTTCATTTCATTTCAAAAGGCATACTTCTATAAAAATTGTTATAATATATACAATTATAATAATGATGCAGATTATATACCGTATTACTTCGAATTTAAGCCGCATTTTTTATTCAAATTTTGAAGACAAAAATTTGGGTGCGGCTTAAATTCAAAGCGAATATTTTAACATCTTATCTTTTTTTCCAATTTTAAAATCCTACTGCGGCTTAAATTCGAAGTAATACGGTATTTATTGTAAAAAATCTTTGACTCAAGCACCATATAGAGCAATACATCAAAACTATTTTCCATTTTAATCACAGAAATGTGTATTTAAATACAATGAGTTTAGTATAAAATAAATTACATAAATAAATTTCCAATGTTTTTTTCAATATAATACATTCATCGGTAAAATGATCATTTTCTGGTAAAAAATTCTATAAGAGGTGAATTAATTGTAGCAACAATTGCAATTATTGTAATGAACACATATTGGTAAGATGTGAAAAAGTTTAGTAACTGTTCTCTTTGTCTTCATCAGCATCATTTGCATTTGTGTTTGTATTTATCAAAGTTTGCGATTCCATTGACTCATCTTGTGGTCTTATAGCATTTTCATCAATATCTGTTTCTTCTTCTTCCTCATCTTCTACATCCATTTCAAATAATCTAACACGTCGTCTAGAACTAAATAGAACGCAGGCTACTTTTCTTGAACCACTTACAGCAAAACTAGCTGCTTTCATATTTTCTAAATGACGATAACTCATTTTATCCACTAACAATCCACCATCTACCGATACTGGTATGGCTTGTATTAAATTTTCATTTACGTTTATATTAATATCATGGAAATCATTTACTAAAGTTCTAAGAGGTAACTGTACTAGTACTGGTAAACCTTGTTCCAAATTACCTTCAATTTCTTCAACAAGTAACACAGAAACAGTGTCTTCACTATAAAACTGAGCATCTAGTATTCGATGTCTTTTACATCTATCAGATAATGGAGACATAGTTTCCTTCAATTCTATAGCAGTATTATTTATTTCTCCAAAGTATATGGATACAGCCTGCAAAACTGAAGGATCAGTAAGTGATTCTCTCATAACATACATATACATACTAGGCTGTGGTTCTGCTGTAAATATTGTATAAATAAATCCTTGTTGAATAGAACTGTAATGAGAAATTCTTATAAAATAATATGTAGATGCTTTAAATAAAACTTGTTCATATTTTTTTCTCATTGACTGTCCTAAAACAATTGCTGGCTCAGCAAATGCATGTTCTATAGATTTCTGTACTTCAGAATGTTGTTGGACTAATGATTTTTCTGGACAATGAGAAAAAAGAAGATCACTTTCTTTTAATTGTGGGTGATTTTCAATAAATGCAACCCACGGATTTTGTGATACTGGTGGAGGAAATGAGAGATTTTCCATTTTTAAATATTGACCAACTCTCTCTAAACTAAATGTAGATCTTTTTTCTTGATCCCATTCAGCAGCAAAATTTTCTTTTAAAAATTCTGCTACAAAATTTAAATCTTGTTGAGTAACTTTCATTATTTCTGGAGGTACAGGTTCCTCAGAAAGTCTTAAAATCACAGCATATAACCAACGAAAAAATGCTTTGAAATTTTTCATACTGTTATCAATTACTTGCTGAATTTCAGTTGCCTTCATCAAAAAAGAAGCTACAGACATCACTGCTTGATTAACAGCATCAGTAGATAATCCTAAGGCACCAAATCTTTCAGTCCATTGTGCCATTCCTTTTAAATCACCAAGATGATAAAATAATGCCTGTGATACACTTTGAAGATGTTTCAACACTAATTTTTGAATATTTGAATAAGAAAGTTCAATAGAATGTCCTAATTTCTTTAAGCCTTTTTCTGTTAAATCATGAAGCAAAAATTTTTCCAAAACATCTGATGGTGTTCCAAACATTAAAAGTTCTAAAAAGTCATCACTGACACTCCCAGAAGACATTTTATATTTTTCTTCAGCATAATTTGTAAGTTTGGAATCTATTTCTAATAAAATATCTTCCCATGCTTCTGATATAGCACGAATTGTTGATGATAAATAACCTTGTAGACACGCTATCTGTCCATATTTTAATGCTACTACTTGCAATTCTTGATGTTTATTTTTTATTAATGGAATTTCATAAGAAAGAAAAGAATATAAAATTTCACCATCAATATTTTTACTTTCCATTGTCACACACAATAAACTTAAATCTTCAGATATTGACACAGATTTTATTTTTGGTAGTTCAACCATAACATTCTTAGCTATTTCAGTACTAACATCTATTTCACCTGAAGGAAAAACCCCAAATGAAAAAAGAAGAATTTTCCCATTGGAAGTTCCAACAATTAATATATTCAAATTGTTCTGATCTTTAAGTTTTTTTGAATCTTCCACATTTTCTTCTGATTGTTTTCCTAATGATCCATAACTTTTACTAAGAGAAGGTAATTTTGACAAAAAGTGATGAGATAAATCTTCATAAAAATATATTTCATTATCAGATTTAGTAGCATCACTTGTAAATTTTGCTACCCATGTCATGGCTGTTATTGATGCTCTTATCTCAATGGTATGTAGAATATCTGCATTTTCCACATCACATAATACTATCTTTCCTAAAAAATAAAACATTATAATGTAAATTTAAATAATGATTCCTTATATTAAAAATACCAGAATCAAAATAATATCAAATAAAAAATTAAAGTGATTTTGAAGTTTAAATAAAAAAAAATTTGATTTCTGCAATCTTTGATAAAAATATTTTATGGCTTTTGAATATATTTTTTCCCTTTTCTTCATATTTAAAAATCAAAAAGAAGAATTGAATTTTTCAAATAAGAATGAATATGAGAGTTGAAAAACTTTTTTTTTGTAAAATATAGATAGTTCACAACTTTAAGAATTAATTCAGACTTTGAAATTGATCATAAAGTAACAACTCATAAACCAAGAAACAATTTCCTATAGGCATAATGCTAAAATCAGGAGTTCCATTCTCACTAATGAAATTTGACTACATTAAAATTAAGTCAAGGTCAACAAAATCAATAGTTTATGATTAAATAATTTATTTATTTATATAAAGAAATGAAAATATAGTCTTTAAAATCAAGCAAATTATAATAATAAATTACTTATGTCATATAAATGTTAAAGAATTTTTATTTTTCATTATAAATAACAGATAAATAGGGTGAACTTTTATACAGATGAACTACTGCCTTCGGCAGAAACTGGGAATGGTAGTTATTTACATAATATGCCAGTAGAGGGCATGCTATTGATAATTCATCTTCTTGGTATCAATTTTGATTTTTCTGATTTCATAGCAGATGACAGAGTTTTTGCTACAAACTCAGTCATACTGTATTTTATAGCTACATATGTGGATTAAAATGTCTTTTTATGAATGTTTAACATTTATTTATTGTAATTAAGATTCATATTTTAAATTTTTTTGATATTTCATATATGAAAAATTAGCAAACCCATGAACTTGATAAGCAGGAACTCAAACAAAGAACTTCCTGTACAAAACATTAATGTTTTCTAAAACATTCTGAGAAAAATTATTTTCAAATAATTGCTTACAGAACTAATACAGAAATTCTACTAGTTGTAAACTACTAGTATTTTCAGATTTATGCATTAATGTCTTTGCAATAAATTAATTGTGAACTCAATTGAAGAGTGTGATCCCAAAACACGTTCAGTCCATTTTTGTTAATTTTCAGAGAAATAAAATATGAATTGAGAAAATATTTCATATGTGAATGATTATCTACTACAGATATCGTGTTTCTAATTCATATACATGCACTTCTCGATAGAATCTTGAAATCAGTCATCATTAGTTTTTAAATACATGATGACTAAATAAAATGGTGTTAATGGAAACTTGCTAAGTCTAAGGACTGAACGTTTTTTCAATTACACTCATTCTTCATTAGAGGAAAAACTAAATTTATTTTGATTTAAGTATTAAAATACAGGCAATTCTCAGTAATCACGGATTCCCTATTCATGTTTTTTTGACTACTCCTGAAAATTTATTTGTAACCACAAATTCGATTTTCGGGGCACTTTTGCGCTTATTCACGGATTATCACTGAGCGGCAAACTAACTCTATATTTCCCATAGGCACAATGGTTCAGTATCTGCGAGGAATTTACAGAACATAACTACCGCAAATAACAAGAACTGACTGTAGTGAAAAGTAAATGTTTGAACTTCCCCATAAGCAGAGCTGGATTTGCATTTTTGGGGGCCCTACGATGAGCAAGGCTTTGGGGCCTCTAAAAATTCAAATCAGCTATGTCTAATTTTAAAGGCCCCCTTATAACTTATAAGAAACCTTTAGAATTTTACTTTTTATCTAGCACTTTAATAAAAATCCATTTTTTTCTTATTGAAAGTTCATAAAAGTTGAAAACTGATTGATAGTTTTGGGGCCCCTAGAATTGCGGGGCCCTAGGACGTGGCCTAGTCAGCCTATTGGTAAATCCAGCCCTCCCATAAGTACAATGCACTCATGGGGAAGTTCAAAAACATTACTTTAATTACTTCATGGGAAAGTTCTGGGGCCTTCCCCATGAATATGTTATACTCATGGGAAAGGCCCCAGAATATGTATTTAATCATTTCAAATTAGGAACTACTAAAATTCAGAAAAATAACTTTCCTTTTAACAATAGATAAAATAGTCCCCAGAAACTCAAACTTTTAATGTTACGATTTCATTTCAAGTGCTTCTAACATGAAAATGAATAACCAATACAACAATTTTACTTTTAATAAACACGACAAATATTCCCACAACAAATTTATTGCCAACAGTAATAGCAGTTTGTTTTTTTGCCACTCTGCTGGCAGGATTAGGAAAACGCAAGGACTGAGCTCATGCACAAAGGACTGAGCGAGTTTTCATCATTACTGTTCTCTGGACTGAGCAAGTTTTCAAAAATAAAGCGGGATCAAGTGTCCCATACACATCAATTGTCATGGTTTTGGAACAAACCGGCCTTTAATAAGATAGATGACTTCAATAGAAGTATGTATTTGCATCAAATAAAAAAATGACCAAAACGGACTGAACACGTTTTGGGATCACACTCTTCAATTAGAAAAACAACATATAGAAAAAATTACTCATTTTTTCCTTTTTAAATTGTATTATTAATTAATATAATTATAATAAAACATACATATATATTTGATACAAAATAATAACTGTGCATTCAATGGGCAAGTGAATGTCTATTATGTGAGTGGTTTTAAAGCATATTTTTATTCAAATATTTCATTGTCTCTAATATTAAACTCCCTTGCTAACAAACGTTTCAAACTGACTTAAAATAGCTCCTAAATTATTAACTTTGGGCTTATATTAAAGTTACAATTATTGAATTTCCGGAATTTATTTGAAATAAAAAATTATTCCTATGAATTATTTTTTTAAACTAAAAGTGATTTTGAAGTTTAGCTATAAAAAAATATTTATATATTAATAACAACACGTAAAATATGCTTATATAATAACTTATACATATCATTTATTTTATTGTAATGATACATAATATCACTTATTTTATATAGTATTATTTTGAAATTGTGTAGATGACATGTTCAACATAATGTAAATAAGTGATATAATAAATATAAGTGTAAATAAGATAGTCCTCTTATGATGGTGATGCCATCGAAAAATTTTGTGATTGGTCAATGCAATTCCAGGATTAGAGTCCCTAACTCAATGATATGATATACAAAAATCATACTTTTTTATGTATAGTTCTTGCCATTTTTTGTTCATTATGTTTATTAAGATAACATATAGTGTTTTTTTGTTTTTTGTTCATTATGTTTTGTTCATATTTATATATGTTTTGTTCAAATTTATATGATTTGTTCATATTTTTTGTTCATTATGTTTATTAACATAACATATACCCCCGTATTCACCATTTTAGTAATCACTATGTTTAATATCTAACATGAGTTGCATAAAATACAGATTGAACTATTTTTTAAATACAAAACTTTTATATAAGTTTGTGTTTAAAAGCTGTTTTAGCAAGAAATTCGTGTCATAAAATATCAATTTACATTCGATATAGTTTTTTAGATTATATTTAACAATTATATCCTTTTTCGTTTATTATAATCGAATAAACGATAAATAATTCTAAATCGTTTTGTTACTTATATAGTAACAAAACGAAACGAGTATAAGTAACACAATCGAAATGTTTTTATTTTGAAATATTATAATACAGTTTTCCTACATTTTATATATTGTAAATAAATTTTAAAATGAAGTTTTAGCGATTAAATTACATTCTTCATGATTAAAATTGTTAATATTTTAACTGAAACTCTGTGAAATTATCTTTAATTTTAAATCGGTACCATTTATCATTAACTCACTCAATAAATTAAATTTGTTTAAAATAAAAGCAACAAGTTGCGAAATTTCTTATTTTCTCCGATACATTTTCATTTACCTCCCTCTGTTTTATGAATTTTATGAAAGTTTATAAAAATATTTTTTATACAGATTATTACATATAATTTTCTTAACTTTCATTATAATATTTTCACATTGCATTTTATGATGTAAGTTTTCTGTTTCATTTATACATTTTTCTAATAAAATCTATAAAATTTTTTGATAGTAAACATAGAGACAGTTTTAATAGATTAACAGACAATAATGATATAGCAATATTTTATGTATATAAAAGCTTTCCCTATGAAAGAATGCTTACATATTCGGATATAGACTTAGCAAACAAAAATATTTTGGAAATAACACAGATTTTTACAAAATTATTATATAATAAAAAGAAACTATTTAATTTTAGTGTTCATAATAATATATTATAGTGAAATATTATTTAAATAATCTTTCTGAACCAGTTTAGTCAGAGGTTATTGTAACTTGCAAGATATCATTATACTGTACTTTATGTACAAACAGAAAGAATGCTGTATAAATATTTGCAGTTTAATATAAAGAATCTTTTTTCCATAAATTAAGTAACTGAAAAATGTTTATTAAAAATTTAATGCCACATTATAACAATAATTGTTTTACATATTTAAATTTAATATTTCATTTACTGTCTAAATTAGGGAGACAATTCTTTGAAAACTGTTAGCCTGAATGTCATTATAATATAAATTGTACATATTTACTAATTCCAAAGATTATTTAATTAAATAATTGAATATTTATTAAATATGGGCTTATCAAAATAAATGTGTGTGATATCAAACTAAATGTTAAAATTTTAAATAAAATTTAAAAAGTTAAGTAAAAAAATTTTTATAGGCTATAAAATACAGTATAAAATGTTAATAAAAAACGCATGATTTTGTTCTCAAAGTGGACAAAAATATTTGATTTTTTTTAATTAAAAAAGCTTAGTCGGTTAATTAATTGAATGCGTATCAAATGAGCTGACAAATATGGTTAAAAAATAATCACTTCTGCTGAGTAATCAATAATTATTGCTGATCATTGTTTTAGAAGAATCTATTGCCATCACTTTATATTGTATTAATACCACTTCCTGCCATTAGATGGCAGCAATCAAGAGTTTTACTTCCGGTTTTCGGAGAACAAATTCGAAATTCGATTCAAAATATTCACACTGATTAACAATTCTTGTAATGAATTCTTTCGATGTTGAAATTATTTCGGAATTTTTTTTCTGATGATTAATCATAAAGAAGAAAAGTCCGCAATTAGCAAACTTAAAAACCCCTTTTAATGAATGAATCGTACAAATTTTTAAATCTTTTTAACATTCTTCCATTAGCAAATGAATCGTGGGAGATTTCAAATGGATTTTTTAAATTATACCAAAGATCAGTTAACTAATAATTTATATATATATATTTTAATAAAGTTGAACTTTTTTCTGATTTTACATATTCGAATCGTATAAACTTATTATTGATATGTAAACTTCACATAATTATAATTTATTGTGTGTTTAACAAAACGTTTAAAATTTATACTATAGCAGGGTCCCATATTCAGAATGGTCTTTAAAATTTAGTGTTTTATGTAAAAATTTATGAAATATATACAGTGTATATTTGTGACTGGCCAGGACCTATCTCACTTCTTTCAGCCTTTGTTGTAAAATATGGTGAATCTGAGTTTAAATTAAAATGTGTAGTAGATCTATTTATTATTTTCTGTCGCAATTTAACTATAAATGCTTTGCGTTAAAAATACATTATTGTTGTATATTGTTTTGTAAGAGGAAAACATGCGAAATTCGCATGATTTAGAATTTTGTTAAAAATACCTTATTGTTGTATATTGTTTTGTAAGAGGAAAACATGCGAAATTCGCATGATTTAGAATTTTTAAGAAATTCCAGAAATTTATATTTACCAGAAACATGTTGTTGTAGAAGAGAAAAGTTATTATTTATATATTTGTATATCTAATTCAAATTTTATGTTAGTGGCGAATTTTTCCATTAACTGATATCATTAAATGAGGAAATTTGAGGGAGGAAAATCCTATAAACATGTAAAGATTTTAATCTATAGCATTCAACAAAGTTTTCTGATAAGATTAACGTTCGATTTATAAATTTTGTTATAAAATTAATTCGCATTGGACTATTAATGTTAATCAATGGTAAAATTCCTTCATTCAAAGTTATATAAAGAAGAATTTCTTTAACACCTTTATAAAATCAAAAATCTTGATGTACGTAGCTTATATATTCGAGTTAGTATCATCGTAGATGACTATGCTGCGTTACTAGTTTGACTTGATCGTTTAAAATCCTTCTAGATCAATAAAAGTTTATAAAAACTATTTAATGTTTACTTTGAAATATCTTTATATTAAAATAAAATGGATTGAAATAAATTTGATACAGGAAATATTAATATTTAAAACCTATCTTCAGAAAATTGTAATTAATTAAAAAACTCCTTATAAGGATTAATTTCCGATCGTTTCCTGTATGTTATCTTTTTAATGAGTCTTCTAATGAACAGATTGATTATTAAATTTAAAACACGCGAAATGACGAAATGACGCAAAGTTTATTATTTAGTGGAATTAAGGTTGGTCTTTATGACGAAATTACTTCATTGGTTAACTCTTACGTCTTCGGTCTTTCTTTAAGGATGATGATCATACTTTAGCCCTGAGCAAAGGTTTCATTATGAGGCCTGGAACCGTGGATGAGTATGTTAACGCAATCTGCTTTCTGATTGGTTAAAAGTTGAATACTTTATAGTATGGTGGTTGCACAGCCGTTGAGAGTTCAGTTCCTGCAGGATAAACCTGTTGTGAGTAGGAGCGCTGTTGTATGGTGAGTAGTGTTGTTACATATCGAGTTAAATATACAGAAATTTATTTATTTTTTTACTCTTATTAGTATTCATTTGTATTAATTTGAATGTTATGTTATGTTTATAAAACCACTTTTGTTTAATGTTGATGCTGTGGTCTTATTATAATCGAATAACTCAAACAATATCTGTCCTGTAATGTTTATTTATTATTATAATTGTCTATGTATTTATTATAATATTAGTTTGAGAACTTTTTATTATAATTTAACATAAATTACAATGAATTTGTCCTTCTAAACAAGTTTAGAATAATAAAAGTTACCCTGATATTCCTACTTTTTTTATTTCAAAAGAATTTGATTATTGATAATTAATTAGCTAATTTAACATGGAAATTGTTTTTTTATATAATTTACCAAGTGCTTTATTAGTTTTATTGTATTCTGTACGTTTGAATTTCTTAATATTCTGAAAAGAAATATTAAAGATAAAATGTTGATCATTATTTCAGCTGTAATGAAATAAATTGGCTAAAGAGCTAATAAAATAAAGTAACTTATAGTTAATTTATTTTATTATTATTGTATTAATTTTTTTATACATATAACAATCAAAAATTAATTTTTATATTGAAAATATTTATACAAAAGTTATATTTTGAGTTACTTTCTGTACAATATTCATGCCTAAAGGAAAGGAAATGTTGGATAGGATTTTAACTTGTTATAACTTTCTTAAACTTTACGATTATTGATTTATAACATATTTACGCTTTGCTAATTTTTTGTTCTTTCAGGTCCTGCTTAATAAATAAACATGGATCAGCTATTTGGCAGTTTGAAGAACTTATTTAAAGTCGACACTACAAACATCGACAACAATGTGTTTCGAATGCACTACAAACTAACAGTTGCAGTGTTGATAGCTTTTAGCATATTGGTAACGGGTCGACAGTATATAGGTGACCCAATAGATTGCATATCAAAAGATGATATACCATCAGACGTTCTGGACACTTTCTGTTGGATTCATCACACCTTCAGTGTTGTAGATGCCTGGGAGAAAGAAGTGGGAAAAGACGTGCCTTATCCTGGTGTAGATAAATATGTACCAGGTGAAAACAAAAGAGTGTTCCATGCCTACTATCAGTGGGTTTGTTTCGTTCTTTTCTTGCAAGCACTCTTATTTTATGTACCAAGATATTTCTGGAAAACTATGGAAGGTCATAGGGTAAAGAATCTGATTTTGGGTTTAAATTCACCAATTTTACCAGAAGACACGAAAAACAACAATAGAAAGCTGTTGGTTGAATATCTGGCCATGAATATGAGTAATAACAAAACATATTTCCTATCGTTGTCCTTAGCAGAAATAATGAATTTTGTCAATGTTGTAGGCCAGATGTTCCTCATGGATAGATTTCTCGGAGGTGAATTTTCTAGATACGGAGTAGAAGTATTCAAATTTACCGAATGGGATTCTGAAGTTAGATACGATCCTATGATCAGGGTTTTCCCAAGATTAACCAAGTGTACTTTCCACAGATATGGTTCTTCAGGAGATGTCCAGCGTCATGATGCTATGTGCATCCTTCCTATTAACATCATCAACGAGAAGATCTATGTGTTCTTGTGGTTTTGGTTCGTAATTCTGGCTACCTTATCTGCTATGTCTTTGGCTTATCGAGCGGTTACAATGTTTTCTCTTAGGAGCCGATACTATATCACAAGATCTCGAGGACGATTGGCAAACAAGGATTATCTAGAAGCCATAATTAACAGATGTGATCAAGGAGATTGGCTACTGATAGATCTTCTATGCAAGAATTTGGATCCTCTGAATTTTAGAGACGTCGTCCACGAATTAGCCCGAAAATTGGAAGGTAAAAATATTGACAATGTATAAAAACATTATACAAAAACTGTGCAATTTTTGATATATATATTTTTTTTTTTGAAAACGAAAAATCTGCTTAAATTTGCCATAATTAGTCCTATAGAAATGTGATGTTAGTTTAGGACTATTTAGTAACTTCGTTGCACACAAAAGAAGTTACAAATTGCCTTTAATTTATGTTCATTTTAGGAAGTTTTTAAACGATTAAGTAGTTTATTAGTTAATTTTTTTTGGAAACTGCCATTTTTTGAAACTCAACTATAGTAGAAGATGACGTCTCGGCTCCTGCCGCTGTTTAGACAGCGGCTGACCCTGTTTTTCCTCCTGTTGACGTCCATGTCTTTGTTCCTTTCACGTATCAAAGCTTCTGGCGTTATTCGCTGGGTTCGGATGACCAAACTTCGTTGCCTTCTTGTTCATATTATTAATGGGACCAAAATATGTCTTCCGTAAAAGAAATTACATTATGTATTATAATCATTTGAGGGACCAATAATGAAATTTGGGACCAATCAACGAAAAAATTGTGGTAATTTTTTTGTAACAAAGGAAAACTAAAAACTTTTTATTGGAAAATGCTAAATACATATTTTTTGACTCAGATTTATTGTGTATTTTCTAAACTATTTAGTAAATGAATTAATAAATATGAATTTTTCAATATAATCTTTGGTTACTGTTTTTTAAATAAATAATTATCCTCTAGAAAGTAAAGATGAATATTGTTTACTTTCATCTATAATTTTAATATATATTTATCAAAATAGTTTCCTGTTTATACCATTCTTTAAACCAGATAAAAAATAATATTTTTTCAATGTATATTTTCCTGACAACAGTACAGGCATTACATTTTAATGGGACTTTGGAATCCACATCACATTACATTGCAAAAATAACACTATCTATATATTCATTGTTAACCGAGTGCATTTGTTTTGACTACACTGCAGTAGCTACTACCGAGTTTATTCAGTAAGCAGAACTTCCATAAAAACATAACTCAGCCGTAACAATGTCCTACATCTGACATGCGGTATATTCAAAAATAATTAAATGACAGAAAATTTTGGCATGTGACTGTTCTTTACGAAGTACTGATATTATCTATTGGTTTATAACGTCATAAATACGTTTTTATAGTTCTAAAATGAGTAATCTTTTATTTATACCGGTAGCTATAATATCTTAGAATTTTCGGTATTCATCTATCGAAGGTCGTTCTTTTTAAGATTTCGGTCAGGCATGAGAATTTTTGCTAACGTAACAAAGTAGGACGTCCTTTTGGCTTTAAGCCATACAGGTGAATTGTAAGATTATTTTTTTACCTTAAGAAACATGCACAATCTCCTTTATTATAATGGTAAAAGCGTCGTTCAAATTTTGAAGAGCGATTTGTCATTTTTCCCCTTCCTATAATTATCCTCTTTTGTAAAATAATAATTTATCATATTTAATAATAATAAAAAGTGTTAAAAATTTAATTATTAAATTTTTTTCGTGTATTGAAGCTAATATAAAAATAATAATTAATGCTTCTATAAATACGATATTACAACTGATGTGCCTTCGTCTATAGAATATGAAATTTAATTAAAAGTATTAAATGATCCTATATTTTTAATATGTCGAGGAAATTTGCGAATATTTTTTGATATAACTATCTCTAGATAATGATGATGGAACGGGTAACAAAAGAAACATTTTAAAAGGTTTTTTTAATTCTGTTATACAATATTGACATTAGGATACATGATTAATGCCGATAGCAACTATTTTGTGCTGTGACCGAACGTATAAATGACCCAGACTGTCTGCAGAAAACAAGTTTTACTTGTTGACCCCGTCTGCCTGACCTTTCTTATCCATCCCACTTACTCACGTGACCCTTGCAATCTGCTAATAAACTTCATGTGATTCTCGAAATTTCTAATGTTTTTTTCTTAAAGAATGATCTTTGAATAACAAAAACAGTTTTTGAAAAAAGTTCCATTTGACGCTCTAATTTTACTTATATAGAAAAGAGGTTAGGAGTTATCAACACAGGCTCTCTCTCTCTATTTTTTTACGCATCTGACCTATTTTTTAAATGAGTGACTAAACTGTTTTCCTCCTCCTCAAATATTCGTTTTACGCATTTTATTTTAGAAAAGTGAAAATAATGAACGTTTTATGCCTCTCACCGAAAGCAGAGAGAGCTAAAGAATAGAATTCAACAACTCCCTTTTTGTTTTTAGAGTATGTGCTGCTGATATGACTCTGCCATTGTCCTGTTGTGCAGAGTGGAAACAGGATATTGTATGAACTCTGAAAGCAAGGCGTTTACCAATTTTAAATTGAACATCACGTGTTTCGACGTTAACGGAAATTCTCCGATTTCCTCCAATAGAGAGCTGTTAGTGTCGCTATAGTTTTAATACAATTTACAATACGTAACTAACAATAAACCAGTATTTAATTTTCTCCTGATTTTTAAGCGCATCAACAACTTCCTCCGCACCCCTGAATAGAGGCTCCCTGATGCGATGACTAAGAGCTCGGAGAACAATAAGGACATGCAGTCATTTTACTAAGGGGTTGTAACCAAAAATGGCAAAAATCGCTTCTGAAAGTTGTCTGGTTGCAACTATGATACGAACGGTAGAAAATTAACCATTGCTATTGCGTCATGCCAACAAAGGTGGATGCACACCTATTACCATAATTTGCACGCAAACTTCTATATATAGATTTATTCTATTTGCATCCGGTTATTTATAGAATTTTTGTTGAATAAAGACGCTTTATAAACGATATTTTTTATTAAATTTCTATAATTAAGTACATTGAGTAAAGAGCGTAAAGATTTTGAGTAAATTAATTTTTTATACAATAGAGATTTATATGATTAGAACAAAATTAAACTTGAAAATAAAGAATGACTCATTCTATGGGATATGAGGTTCCATTAGTCTAGTTAATTAAAGCAATTTCCTGAAGAGGAACATCAAAATGAATCTGAATTTGTTCCTTTGCATTTTGTCTTTAGTTTAATTTTATACGTTCAATTCGTTTCTTTTTTCATTTCTGATTTGTTTTTACTCTATATAATCTTTAACTCTTAACCATTTGCATCCGGTAGTTTAGTAGATCTGAAGGAAAAAGGTCACCCGACAAGAGCATATAATCATTCTTCAACTGGAAATGGGAGCGTAAAGAGTTAATGATAGCATTATCGTTACCTAAAAGGATATTCTTTCACTGGTGATTGATGTAATTTCTGCAATTTATGCTCGGACAGAAGTAACAACTGGTTATGCGAAAAAGCATCCTTAAACAATTTATGAGGGCGAAATGATGACGATGGAAGAATGCAAAGAGCGAGCGACCTTGACACAAAACATGTTTAGAAAAATGTTTTGTCTAGAAAATTGTAACGGAAGTAAATCAATAGATGCAATGAAGAAGAAACAGGAAACTAAATTTAGTTTATAAAAGGTGTGGCAAAACAGACGGACAGCCATCCTGCCGACCTTCTAATTGTTAATGAACAACATTTACTAAAGTCCACATATTCTATATTCTATAATCACTTGTTACTATGACACAATTTGTGTCTACAACTCTGTTTATTATAACTAGTGAATTGTGCACCTGTGTTAAATATATACAGGAAAGAACTAATGGTAAAATTGTTATTATTGACAGAGCAACTACTGAATCTTAATAAAAACACTATTTTGATGTATTTAAGTCGGATAATTAAAGTTTATATCATATGATAACTTTAAACACACGTTATCATAACTGTATCAGCAAATATTCAAATCGGTAACAGAAGCTTAGTTATCACGTTAGTAATAAAGATTAACAAAGGCTTTTCGCCTCCGGTATTACGAAACCTCCCATAAAAATCTTTCTTATCTACACGCCAAATTTATTCACTTTAAGACGTTTCTTCCAATTCATTCATTTCGGACGAGTCGTCTTTACTGTAAATGGACAACATTAAGAATGCTACAATGTTACTCATCTAAGGAACAAATAAAATCCAAAGTAAATGGTTAGGATCTCACACTGTAATCTCTTTTCTGTATTAGTCACTCCTTTAAACAAGTTCCAAACACAATAAGAAAAGATAGAATCTTGCATTAACTAGTCTTTGAGTCTAAATTCAAAATGTATTGTGATTCATTTGCATTCTTTTCTTATAAAAATTTTTTTCAAAAACAGGATAATTATTAGTGACTAGAATAAGATGCCAAAATTAAGAAAAATTTTATTTATCCAGTTTAACATGTAGGCCCTAAGCAAGTTTTGGCATTATAAATAAGTAATTTGCTGTTTTATGAATTAGAACTAAATGAGTAGTTTAATTAAAAGGGAAATACATAAAATTTTTACTTATAAGAT
>AYEL01090519.1:0-24633 GCA_000484575.1 Olivierus martensii
TCGTCGAGCTATTTGGCAGGGCTTACTTGAAAGTACAAACAGGTGAGATTGCAGCGAATGGGTTTCGTGTTACAGGACTATGGCCATTGAATAAAAACATATTTGGCGAGGTCGACTATCTTGCTGCGCATCAGGATGCAGTTAAAGATGGCTGCACAATCAATGTTACACCAACGAAATCAAGTTCCCAGTCTAAAGAACCATCAATGGCCAATTCAAGATCACCTGATGACAGTGTGACTTTAACTGAAGCTTCAACTTTTACACCCAGACAAGACATAGATCTTGAACCAGAACCCTCAACTTCCGGCTCTCTCGCAGCAGTCTGTCTGGTATCTCCCTATGATATCAACCCAGTGCCAGATAAAAAAAAAAGAAAAATATTTAACAGGGGAAGAAAAGCATCTGTTGCAGCAATAATCATCACCTTACAAAAATGACCTCATCTATCCTATGAAGGAAGTGTCATAAATTGCATTATATATTATTTTTATTATATTTAATTAATTACTTAAATTGAAAAATAAATAAAAGCTACTTTTTAATGAGAAACAATTGCTTTAAATTCAAATTCAAATAATAAATAATCTTATATTTAAGACAATATAGATAAAGATAATTGAAGTAAATTAAAAAATATATATCCAAATTTTCAATTCTGAAAATAGATAAATAGGATCTATTTTCAGAATTGAAAATTTGGATATATTTTAAAGTTGTGAATGTGGAAAGCAGTTATGGCATTTAATATATACATCATAATTTCCTTTCCACAGCGTCTACATACTTCCCAATTATATTTTGAATTGTAGAAACTGTTGACATTATCCTTACATATTTTGATGTCTTCCTCAAAACTTCGAATAAAATGATTGAAGAGATATAGGACCTACTTAAATTATAAAGCAACTAAACAGTAATCATTGTGTCTACCAATTTTATGAAAATTTATATTCATGCAATTTCGACATTAAAGCTATTACTTGTCTAATAAATCTATTTTTTAAAGCATAATAAATAGTTATTGAGAAAACTAATCATCTTTTCGAAAGTATCCTTTATTTTAGAATGATTAAAAATGCGAGATTCTGGCATAACCTGTATGCTGAATGTCATTAAAATCCATTAAATAGTTTTATAGTGATTACAGGCAAACTTCATAAGTTTAAATATTTGCCATTTTTAAAGAGAAGAACCTTGTTTAATTTTACTTCAGATTCGACTTCATACACCTGATGATTTTTGTGAATGTTAAATAAATAGTTCAAAAGCTATTATAGCGAAACCTTCGAAGTTTAAACTTCCGTCATTTTTAAACAGTAGAAACTAAAATATTAATTGATATATCATAGAAATCAAACTTAATGACTTGCTCTTTCTGTTAAATTTTATAAAAATTTAATAATTAGTTAAGAATATATAAAGAGAATATTTCATAAATTTGAATGTCCACCATTTTTAAATGGCTAAAGTTAGAATACTAAATGATGAGGCGTCGAAGTTATCTTTAATGCAGAACATCATTATCAAATATGAAATTCTACTAATTAACTTAATACAAAGGTTATTATTAGTAAGGAAAAGGTTATTAGTGGATTATAAGCATCACTTTCTTTTGAAAAATAGGCTAAGAATTGCAACAGATTAATAACTGTAGTCATTTTTCATAATTTTTCCCATAAATTATAACAGTAACAGGTTACTTATATTAAACTATATCCGTAATGAATCACATATATAATACATCCATGATAACAGCAGATATTACTGTCATCTAGTGATTACAATTAAAATTATCATCTTTGTGACATCTTACCCATTCGCTCTATATTAAAAAGTTTTTACTAGAAAATCACATTTTAAAATTATATAAACTTTTTAACTGCTTCATTAAGAACAATTTAATAAATTAAATATCCGATTAAGCACATTCTACTATGACATATCCATCAAATTACGAAATTTTAAGTGGATGTTGAAATTAATATTATTAAGTACTCAATGATAAACGGATGCTGTAAATATTTAGCAGATATTGAATGATGCCATTTGTTAACATAATTTATCATCTAAGTTTTTTTTTTATCTTGTTTCAGAAAATTATAATTAAACAAATTAGTTTAATTCAATAAAATTTACAAGCAGAATTTCAATGTTTTTTCTCCCCTTCTTGAATCTGTGCTATTTTATTTTAAAATTAAGTAATTTTAACAATAAAGGGTGTGGTAATTTGTCCAAACATTCCTTCTCGGTCTGAAGTTAATACTGCACTAGGCAAACTTGTTCGAGTGTGACATTAAAAAGGACAACTCGACACATGCCAATGACCTAACATTCTTTTTTAGAACTCAAGACTTGATTACGTATTTCCATGTAAGTTAAACTATCAAAATGGTAAAATAACATTTTTATAAAGAATGCTTTCTTTAAAAATTAGCCTAATTTATGCAGTTCCTATCACTAATTTGAGTAGAATACCTTGAGAAAACGTGTACATTAAAATTTTATCTTTCTTACAATGATATATTGCTGTACCAAATCCTTGATTGAACTAACTTGGCATGCAAATTATGCAATTGTAACCTGAAAAAATATATTTGCATAAAGAAAAATAAGGTATAGAAACACTAACTCTTCCCTTCATTTTTATCGGTACATTGAATCCTAACTATAAGTAGTACTTCAAGTTTATAGTAGAGAAGAATATAGACATTGCAATAATCATCGGATATGGGGAAACTAACATTGTTGAGTATAGCGCAATGGGAACAATGGAGACTAGAATTAAAAATTTTTAAGTGATCTTCATCGTATTCTCATTCTGATTTCCGTTTTCTTTACTCCAACTGTACTCGGCACATAGTTTCCACGGAGTTTACTTTGATTTTTACGGTTCCAGATCAGCTTATAATACTAATTTATTGTGTTTAAAATGCAGAATGTAATCATAATACTGTATTCTCATTTTGATAACATTTAATTTCGTTCATCATTAGTAAAAATTATATAATGTTATCACGACGTTTTAAGTTAATAAAAGATATTCACACAATTAAATTGTTTTTGATTATTGTTCTGAAGTAAAAACTTGTACAGTAATTTCGTTGCACTTTCTTCTAAAAGAAGCTTTTCCCCAGTAACAAAAGAGGGCAACTACCTCTCCACATGAAAATCACCCTTTGAATATTATTTCCTGACGACGTTGATCGCTCATGCATTCAGATACTACTCACAGCTTTATAATGACTATTAATATATATTTATGTTCAAAAACTATCAGATATTCTACTGAACTAGTATCGGAATGCGAAAGACTACCGAATGAGATAGAAACAACTAGAACAAAAATATTGTGGGAAAGCATTCAGCCATTTTCTAATCGATGAACAAAGTGCCTGAAGCTGTGCATTGGAGAGAATGACAAGTGGATTGACAAGTGAAAGTTCATTACAATTTTTAGTAAATTTTTCTTGTTTATCAATATGGAAATTCAATCAACGTTATACAGTATCTTCTTACCAATCGTTGAAGCAGAAGTAATTAAAATTGTCATTTTGCATTTATTATTTAGGTAAATGTTCTCTCGAGTTCAAAGTTCTTTCCAAAGCAATATAGTAGTAACTAAAGGTTTTCGAAGAATCTGGAATTCTTCGAAATCCTTTCTTGTATCGTTATTATTGAAAGCAGCTTAAAGGAATCCCTGCTAAGAGAAACTTTGCAGGGAACAAAACGTAGAGGCTACAGAAATTCGTTTCTTTCTTTTCCTTAAAAAATTTCAAACACATTTTAAAATCAATATCAACACATCTTGGAATAATTAGTTCAGTAATGATAAATTTATAATTTTTTTTGCATAAAGTAAATATATTTATTTCTGTTTCTTTAAGAAATACTAAAGCAATTTTTTTAAATTTAACATTAAATTTTTTACCCAATACATGTTATTTAATAAAAATATTAAAATTTAAAAAAGTAATCACACAGAAAATTTCTTCAAACTTTATGATATTTTGAAAATTTATCATTATTTTCTTTCAAAATAAAACATATGGAAAAGGCCAAATATAAAAAAAATTTCATTAGTTAACACTCATGTTGCTCTTCAGAAACTCATTCAATGCACTCCACAAGGATAGAAAGGACGTAATACATAAATGTTTTATATATCCGAAAACGTTTCTTTTTATAAATTAAAAGTTCTTTTTGATCTTATATTAAAAGTTTTTCAATTTTCTATAGTAGAAAGAGAATAAATTCAATTATTTTTCTCTATTATAATATTATATTTGAAGAAGTATATAACCAAACTTTAAACGTTTTCTAGAAATAAAACAACTTAGAAAATATATTGAACATTTTAACTTTTACACTTTTAAGCTCTTACATTCTGAAATTTAAGATTAATGCATCGAAAATGTTGACTGTTATTCTATCGTTACTCATTCTAAGAAAAAAATCTGAAGCAGCACATCACTCATTAGAAAGAGCGTCACTCTTTCTAATGAGTGATGTACTGTTCAGAAAAGAGATCGAATTTCTTCCAGTTGTAATGTTAAAAACAAACTGAGTGATTTATGAACAATATAAAATCCTTTTTACTTTTACTTTAAAGGGAAGTACTTGTGATATTTATGCACAATGAATATCTTATAAGTTTCCTTTATTGCATGTAGGCTATATATCTTCTGAATATGTTTTCATAATATAATAGCCAAAACAGAGTATATTCATTGATCATTGTCAAAAGACATTAATCATTTTATTACAGCATAATCTTAAATTTATTTAATGCTCATATTAATTTATTTTTGAACACAGATGAAAATATTTCTTGCTCATTTTTGAACTTAATTCTCTTTCGTGCTTAATAACTTATTCAGCTTTTTGTGTAAATCTGTGAAAGTTTTTATACGAAAAATAATTTCTTGAATTCTTCATAAATTCATAAAAGTAAATTTTATTTATTTTTTATGAAAAAAAATATATATTTAATAAAAATACTGAATTATATGATTTTTTCTCTAGTTTTCCTCCATAAATTTAGGTTTTATCTTAGAAAATTATCAAAGAGATTATTTCATATGAGGAAAATAACCAAAAGGAAAATTTAATATTTATCTTTTAGATTTCCTGTGAATTTTTATCTTAAAATTACATGATTATACCGGTACTCTGTAGAGAAATGTAGTAAAAGTTTAGCATTTATTTAGCTATCGCAACATATTTTTCGGATTATGAATAAAAAAAATTACAGCTAAACTTTTATAAAATGACATTTCTAGGCTGCCTCATTTTGTCTGGTTAAACTTCATTACTATTTTTTCTGATATAATATAATAATAATCGAAGAAAAACTATCAAACTGTCTATTCAACGTCATTGAAAAACAAACTATAGTTCTACTTTTACGTGTGCTCTAAAAATTATAAAACAATAGAAGAAGAAAAATCGTAAATTTTAATAACATCATGTTTCTGAAATGATATATTAAATATTTATTAACAATTAATGTGACTTTTACTTAATCATGTTGAATAAATTTGTGAACTAATTTAAGAATTCACTTAAAATTAAAAAAATGAGCTTCTAGCTAATTTTAAACTCATTAAAGTATTAAGAAAAAAATTAACCTGAATTTTAGCGAATTTAACAAAACCATAATAATATTATGCAAGTTTATTTATTCGCTTATGATAGATATTTGCATTTTTTTGTCCTCGTTTTGCAGTTCTTTAAATTCTTTTATTTTTATGATATTTTACTGTAGCCAGTTTCGTCCTAGTTTTGAATGTTAAGAAGTCAAAATAAACCTTATTAATCACTCAAACTAACTGTTTTTCGATAAATTCAATGACATAAATAATTTTTAAAGATTAATCTTAGAAATTATGGTTTCAGGAAATTTATATACATATATTGTAAACTAAGATTTCAAGATGAATCTTCATTAACAATAAAATTATAAAGAAATGCATTGTGCTTACTAAACAAATAAAAAATTTATGAGTTGAGAAGGATATACAATGTATCGACAAAAAGACCTTATTTGTTGGTTCCTGTGCTTTGTTAGATGAGTTCTAGGAACTTCTTCTCCCTTAGGGCTATGAGTTCAGAGGTCACAGAGAAAGGTGCAATTTAGAATAAGCTGTTTGTTTGGAATTTTTTTGAAAGAGAGAGAGAATTTGAAGAAGAAAAACATATGCAAACAATGAATTAGCAAATCCCAAAATAGGAATGTTGTTTTGGTCGCTATTGGTGAAGACAAATAGAGTAGAACAGCAGTAAAAAAAGGTTCTGAAAAATTTTCCGTCGTTTATTTCTGTATGTTAAAAAGTAGTGCGTGTTGTTAGAAATAAAATTAGAAACAGCTCTAAGTATTTACTTAATAATGGAACATAAAATTGAAAATATCTATAAGGAAAATGGAAAAAAATTAGTAAATAATATTATAATAAATATAAGATGAACTCTAGAGCTTAAAATTTTCGTGATTTTTAAAACTAAAAATTCGAATTTTTTTCGTCATTTTTGGCTTTACGAATTTATTTTTTTTTATATTTATTGATGCTTTATTGTATGTTTTTCCATCCATAATGCATAGAACTAAATTTAGTTTGGCAATAAAAATAATACGATCATAAAGAACACGATTATCTCTTAAAAACATTATTGTTTCTGCACATTTTTTATGTATACAATAACATAAAATATAGTGTAGCCATAAGGAAGGAGCACACGAGAAGATACACGAACTTCTCACGTGTTACTACTACATTATTATTGTTTATGCAAGTTTAAAAATTAAAAACTATGGTTTGAAGTTTGCTGAACTAAAAGAGAGGCCCCAAGCACTCCGAAGTACCCTGTAATAAAACCCAAAGAGAGCCTCATTGTACGTGCATACCTTCACGTAGTAGATGAAGGTTTTTGACAATAGTGATGGATTCGATTTTAAATGATTTTTCAGGACATAAAAAGGAATTTTCCATCGATGAGCAAAAGCTGTCAACGAGAAATCCGGAATTAATAAAAAATATTCAGAATTCTCATCAGGTAACATAAACATAGTAAGCATACTCGAAGTTTAAAATTTCTATGACTTGTCATTCAGACCTTTATCCATCACCACGGGAATTTTGCGACCTTGTTCCACTTTTGGAAGGCAACAATGGAAAAATATCCCACGCAAATTTACGGTTCTGATACCTGTATAATTAAATCGTTCGTAATTATCGAGTTATAAAAATTAAAACGAAAATCGATTATAACAATTTCGATTAGCGATAATAGAAAAAAACAAAAACGATAATGAGAACAGTCAAGAAACTAGAAGACGTGGTTACGGGCTGTTCCCCCTACAAAAGAGAAACAGACTCGTCTGATGACGTCACATTTGTGTTTCATTCGTTCCCAAACGGCTGAAAAGGAACCAATAAGAATAAAGCATCGGTTGTAAGAGGCAAGCATAGTCTATTCCAAACGTCGTTGATACCAAGTTATGTTTTGACAAAGAAGATGGATAAACTTTTAGGTTCATTAAAAGGATTTCTGAAGACAAAATCTACGAACATAGACAATAGAGTGTTCTGCTTGCATTATAAGTATACTGTGGTTGTTCTATTAACATTTAGCATTTTGGTGACGAGCAGACAATACATCGGCGATCCGATCAGTTGTATATCCAGAGATGATATTCCATCTAATCTTCTAGATTCGTTCTGTTGGATTCATGGAACATTCAGCGTCGTCGATGCCTGGGAAAAGACGGTAGGAGAAGAAGTTCCATATCCAGGTGTTGATAAATCCGTCCCTGGTCAAAAGAAGGTTTATCACTCCTATTATCAATGGGTATGTTTCGTATTGTTTTTACAAGCTTTACTATTTTACATTCCACGTTATCTATGGAAAATTTGGGAGGGAGGAAGAATAAAATCGATACTTCTCGAGTTAAACCAACCAATTATGGAAGAAGAGAAGAAACAGAAGAGAAGAGAGATTTTAGTTGATTATCTCATGGCTAATATGGATCAGCACGGCGTTTATGTTTTGCAATTTGTGTTATGCGAAATTCTTTCTCTTGTTAATGTCATTGGGCAAATGTGTCTTATGGATAAGTTCTTAGGAGGAGAATTTACCAGTTATGGTACAAAAGTCTTACAGTTTACTGAATGGGAACATAGTGTCAGGTACGATCCCATGATTAGAGTATTCCCACGCCTAACCAAATGCACTTTTCATAGATACGGATCTTCAGGAGACGTCCAACGACACGATGCCATGTGTATCTTACCAATTAACATCATCAACGAAAAAGTTTATATTTTCTTATGGTTCTGGTTCATCATCATAACCGTCTTGAGTTGTTACATATTGATTTATCATATCGTGTTGTACTTCATGCCATATTTTCGTTATATAGTGTTGAAAGGCAAAGCTAGAATGTCCAGTTCACAACACATCGACATCATTGCTCAAAAATGCAAAATGGGAGATTGGTTCATTTTAGAATTACTTGCCAAAAATATGGATCCTATAAACTTTCGAGATCTCGTAGCCGATCTAGCTAAGAAGATAGAAAGGAAATATGCAGAGACTGTTTAGTGTTTTTAAGCAATACTGATAATATTTTTTGTTTTACACTCCCTAGTATTAGTATATACAGTATTATTTTTCATATTTGTATTTCTTCATTTTGATATTTTGTTTTAGCTTTAGTGACCAGACCGATATGAGTTTGCACTATAAACATTCCATAACATCAGAAACCATTCCCAAATTTCACTTTTTATATGTTAAAAAAAATTTTTTTACATATAAAAAACCTGTTCGAATTTTTCTGCAAAGCTTAATTTTTTTCCTTCTTAATTGCATAAATTTTTTAAAACTGATTTATTTGCAAACAATAGCTGGTCACTGAAGTTCATTAACAAGATTCATCAATAAGCTTAATAAACCTTCTTAATTGCATAAATTTTTTAAAAACTGATTTATTTGCAAACAATAGCTGGTCACTGAAGTTCATTAACAAGATTCATCAACTGTGCCTAGCTTAACAGGATATGATAAATGAGAAGACACATGGTTCATTGTACGATTCATGACAGTTCATGCAGAGATATCTTGCCAAGCTTTTATATGTTAGTGATGTTCATTACTTCTTACATGTTATGATGTTTACATTTTTCTTTAAACATTATTTTTGATGTCTTTTTTACAATTTACAAACGAATATTTTTATATGGTATACAGTAATATCTCGTGCATTTATATACATATACATATATATAGAAAGAGTGAATTTTTGTATAAATGTTGAAATAGCACCAACACTCATGTGCCTTAAAATGAATTTTTTAAAATCAAATACAGTATTAATTTTAGAGATAAAATAAATCGGCACCAATGTACTTTATCCAGAGGAGGAGGAAAAAGTTTGCCATAACAAGGATGTGACACATGCCAAGGTCGTTATCAGAATGACTTGTTCCTTTTTAATCTACTAAAAGTTCACCTTAAAAGTATTTTTTACTAAAAACATTCGTAAATTTTTAAGTTAAAGAATTTAATTCTAACTTAAAAACTCATTACAGTATTTTGAAATCATAATAAATAAATATTACAACTTATAAATGTTTTTTAATCAATAATCAATTCAAAATTGTATGTGAGTAATTGTAAAAGCCTGTGTACTAAAATATTGTAAAATTTTTAACTTTTATAATCCATACTTAGAGGGACTGACTGTACAAAATGCCTTAAGGATAGCCCAGTTCCCCGAAATTTCACTGCAGGAAATGTGGGGGACGGAAATGACAGATGATACTTCACTGACATTTTTAACTCTTGTGGGTGTACTGATGTCATACATGATAATAGTATTGATATAAAATCAGTTTTTCGGAGCAATAAAGCATAATAAACTTATGTGAAAGCAGCTCAGTTTTAACATTCCGCCTTCATTTTACTGTATTTGAATTAAAAATGTTAAGTTCCTATTCTTTTTTACCGAAATCATGAATCAAATTAAGTTACTTTTTAATAATTATACCAAAATAAGGGACCAATTTTTTGTGATTCACTTTATGATTATTTTATATACAAACCACCAAAGATCATTTTGTATTGAAAAAATGAAAGAAATATAAATATTTTAAAAATTATAACTGAGTTATGTCTTTATTCCATTTTTTTTTTTTTTGCGGTTTTAAAGTACTCACACCCAAATATTTGATGATTCAAAAATTACAATCAGAACAAAAACTTTTAACATTAAACTTATATTCGTGTATGAGTAATTTTAAATTTGTTAAACTGATAAACTGGAGGAAATAACTGCGGTTTTTTTATTTTTTATTTAAATTGTTTCCTTATACAGAATTTAAAAATATCGATTTTAAATAGCGGTTGATTGTTGCTTAACCAAGGTTAAGTTCTTAGAAAATATTAAGATTCAAACTGTCGTGACTCAATCTTGTTGCAGTTGTTCTTAGATGGAGATTTTTCTCAGCAAGATGCCATTTTGAAACTAGTTATCTTTCTTTCAATGCAAGGTTATGATCAAGGTTTAATTAATGGAACAGTAAATGGTAGTATAAAAAAGAGATTAAAATTCACCTTGAACATTTTAATAAATCTTTTTTTTAATTTCGATTACAAGTTTATTATTATGCTGAATTAAAAAATTCCTTATCAATAAATCTCCACCATTTGATACAAGAGAAGAATTAAGTTTAACATATTTAATTTTTTAAAATTAATCATTCATATATAATATGAATTTTTAAGATATTTTTACGCATGAAGAACAAAGTTAATGCATTAATTACTTAACAGTAAAAAGTAAATTAAATTAAAATGTTAACTATCAAGACATTTCTCAGATTTAAAAGTTAAAAAAAAAAAATTGTTTTAACCATCTAACAGGTTAAAATATTACGTGAAATTTTTATATTAATATTACATACAGTCAGTATACTTAACCATCTTTTAGAGAAGGATGCATAAAGGTAAATCAGGAAGGATGCAATAAAAAAATGTCACCTAGCAATTTACAACTTTAAATTAATGCAGTAGTAAAATTAATTACATAATCTGTAAACATTATTACATAAGCTCAAAACTCGAGTGTTAATCTATTTTAAAAAATGATAAAAAATCAAGCACTGTCTATAAAATCTTGCCAGTTTTGTGAATGATGAAGTGGAGAGTGACAGATACACTAGGGTCTTTCGACATTAATGATAACATTATTTGAGAAATTAGCGAAAATAGTTTGTTTTAAATGACCTTTAATGATGCGTAACAAATAACGATAACTAGAGGCTAAAGTTTATTTTCTGGGTGGCCTTATATTTTTCGTTTTTTTTTCTTTAATCTGTAACAAATGAAGACAAATTACAGTGTAAAAAGTATTATTAAATTATTATTATTATCAGCCTTAGCTAGTAATAATAATTTAATAGTATAATAGTCGAATGATGCATTAAACTGCTACTGATATTTCATCAGTCGAATTATATGGAAATTTAAGAAATAATATATTCAGAAAATTATTTTTCTGCTTACTATTGTATTCACAAACAAACAAACAATAAAACTTCGACATTTTTAACTGCTAAAACAGCCGAATTACCATATATAAAAATCTCTAATCAAATAGTTTTGCTTTTATATAATCAAGTCTGGCATGTTAAGATCAAAAGACTTTTTTTTTGGTATTTAACACGTGTTTGACCCGACCCGCAAATGAATTTAACGTATGTAATATTCGCAAATGACTTTCTTAAAATATTTCATTTCTAAGAAAATTCAGTAACAAAATAAGCGTGAAATTGATCGTAGACAATATTAACCCAGAAAGAACAATGTGTTAACCATTTGACACGACTGTTACCTACGGAAAAAACCGTTTCCTTTATTAGATTATATATAGGCTAATGATATAATTTCGGATGTAATAATAAATAAAAGCGGACAATTCATAAATTTTCAACAGCAGTTAATTTAATATTGCTAAAATTATCAAATAGAAAAATTGGATGCAGGAATTTTTATTTTCTTTTTTATTCAATTGATAGTTAACAGTTTTTTTAATTGAGTGGCTATCAAACTTAATAACTATTTTCGTTAATCATTTTAAGTAGGATGAACAAGCCCTTTAATTCTTTATAATCCTGTATTATAGCGAATTATCTAAATATATATATTTTTTGTTATTACTATCGGGTAGAATCTCTATCAAACGAGTGTAATATTCATAACTTAAGTTTTTCTATACTATTGTTTTAATACAATCATTTCTTTAAATATACATTTAAATTATTATTTATATATATCCGAATCGTGATCAATAGGAAGTAAAGAAACCAAAATTGCAAGTTTAAAAATATGAAAAAAATTGTTTTTGATACGGATCGTTTTGATTTAAATAGGTTATCAAAGTGTATTATTATGTTGCAAAAATTATTCTATTTTAAAACAATAAAGAATCTGATCTACGTTCGAATTTACATAATAATTTTCTCATAGATTTAACCGATCGGGTAACTAACCTAGAAAGGTTCAGTAACTTTAGTTTTAAATTATTATTTTTTATCCATTTTATATCACTCTAAAAATATTTTTTCTCGTAATGTTTATGAACTCAAACAATGACATATTATGTTTCCACTTGTAGAAATTCTGAACATCGTCATATATTTTACGCATCGACGGTTTTTCCGGATTAAGAAGAATTAATTATAATCTTGCGAGGATTTAATTGAAACACTCGACGACGTAAAGTGTTCAAACTTCGCTCACATAGAAGAATGTCACGCAACGTTATACACAATTCAGTTCGCTTTATTTTTTTTTTTAGGTGTGTTTGCGAATATGTCCACTGACTCAATAAAACACTCAGTTTATTCTAAAGAAACCGGATACACGAGAGATAAAAAGCAGTAATTTGCATTGTTCACTTTTTCGTCCGACAGACGTATTATGCGAAAAAAAATCAAATATTTCGTCGATTCTTCGCGAACATAAAACCAAATATTTATTATTAACGAGAGGAGACTATAAATTGTATCAAATCTGGATTGGCAACGAGTTTTTCTATGCAAAACGGGCAGCATTCTTTTAATTAACAGACATATATAAAAGGCACGACCGTGCCTAATAGTTCAATAAAGTTGCCACCGGCATTAATTACGTTTAATCTGTAACTTTTTTTTATATATAATATTAGGAGTTCGTTGACATGAATTGTTACTTGAAATTTAAATTTATGTACAGTATCGAATTTTAAAAAATTTTTATGATAACAAAGGAATATCGCGTATAACATAGCTTGTTAACACAAAAACATGTTTAAGCAATTTTATATAATAAAAATAAACGAGAAAATGCCTGAAGCCTTTTTGGCAGGTATTTTATACAATGCTTACAGCACTTTTTAAACCAGACATCACGTGTTTTTAAGTCTGATTTCTTCGAACTTTAGCCTGTAGCAAATTTGTCTGGTTCAAAACGTCTCGAATCGGTTTCATAAAATTTGCATTCTAGGACAATCAAATTTGCACAAAATACAAGCGAGAAGTATCGTTAAATCTGAAAAAAGAAGTGAATTAAATTCGATCACAATTATTTTTAAATATATTTCTCATTATTGTTGTATAGGAACTATATAAAAAGCAAACAAATTTTCAATTTTGTATAGAAATAAAGGCTTCTTTTTTAACATTTTTATTTTTTCAGCTACTTAATTCTGTACCTCAAAACTAGGAAATGAATGCAATATTAAAACAATGCGATGCGTTATCCGTCTACTTTTCTTCTATTAAAAATAATGTTATTCTTATTGTGTGATGCATAAAATCTTATTTTTTCCAATTGTTATATTTGTTCTGCATAATGGAATTAGATCTACTCCAATAACGAAATGACCTTCTAAGTTTGCTATAATCGATGCTACACTGTGCCAACTACTACTACTACTACTACTACTACTACTACTACAGTAATTAAAATCCGAGCGTTAATACACAACAATATTATATCTAAATACACGCATTATCTATAGAATTATAAGTTCGATTTTCAAACATTTCAACACTGTACTTAACTAAGAATTGTTCAAGTAGAATCGAGTGTTTGCTTCTTTCTTTTTTATATATGCAAACACTTGATTTTGCAGCTTAGTAACCCAGTCACAACTTTTGCATCATTTTTCCTAACTGGTTGCGATGTTTATTATGCAACTTAGACTGTTTAAAATCGTAAAATTTTCCTCATTAAAGTAACTTATTGGTATCTATACACGGTGCTGTATTTATAAACTTTGCACTAACTCCCGTTAAAAAGACATAACAGCAACATGTTGGAGCGGAAGTAGAGTCTCTCGAGGAGTTCAAGGACTGTGTCAAGAGTATAAAATTGCGCTCCTGGTGGTTACTTTACGAACTAATTCGCTGCGAATTTATTTTTTCGTAATACTAAATTTATTCAAACTCTTTGTTTCTATCAGGTTGTTCAACTCGATACGTTCACGTTTACGTGAAACTTAAATCGCATTATTCCTCTTAAACCGATGACAGGTATTAATTTGATGTTATAAATGAAATCCATTTAGTTTTAATGTATAATTAAATAATTACAAAATGCAGAGGCAAACAGAACAATAGATACGCAAGAGAACCAATCGAAGCATCCTTACATATATATATTTTCTGTATAAGATTGTTTATCATATAGCAAAATACATACAGTATATTTTTTAACAGAATGTGCTCGACTTTACTCTTTAGAAGCGCATCTAACAGATTGATATACAGATTAATGATTTCTTGATAGGATACTTTTATTACCAGTCTAAAAATACCTTTTAAAATTCAGGTCGTGAATTTAATGCATCACATCTTTTATTTCTAGGTTATGTTTTCTTATGTGAGGCTAAGGAACTTTAGAAAAATCAGAAAAAAAAAATCTAACACGAGTTACGATACTTTTATTTTCGGATTCGTACATGCGGATTAAAATCGTAATTTTTGAATTAATCATGTATAGATATTTATAATAGAATGCAACAGATCGATGAGGACAAACATTTCATAATCACTCTCTCTCTAAGCAACTAAATACCATAATAAAAAAGGAAAAAAGAACCAGCTGGTTCTTTGTCTGTTCACTTTAAATGACGTCACATATGTGGAAAGGAAATTCGGTAAAGTTTTTATAGAAGGAGAATGAGTTGGGTTAACAAGTGAACAGCTGCAAACAGTTATTACGGTCATTCTTTCAATTATTTCTTAGAAACGTTTCTGGATTGCGACTAAAAGCAATGTCTGGAAATTGTTTACTATGACAATTTACAAACGTGTTCTGAATATAATTATTGTTCCTTTTAATTATTTTGTGTTATTCCTATTTAAGTTTATTATCCTCTCTATTTATAAAGTCGTTAAGATCTCTTATGGCTGATTATAATCAGTTCAATTTACTATTTTTAGAAAGTTTCGAGAAAATTTCCTATTTTTAAATTCGATATTCTTAATAGTAATTATCATAAATTTTAAAATGTTTTAAATTTTATACCTGATGTAAAAATCGATTTCTGATCTATCTAGCAAAGAAAACGTATTTTTAATTATAGAAATCCTTTCGAGATTGATCGAGATATCATTTTTCTGTTTGCGAATGAGTTCACTTGATCTGCCAATGTAGTCGTCAAGCTAGTGATAATCATAAAGATTGATTAAGTTTTATAGGCTAGGTTAAACTGTATAGCAAAGAGAAGAACAACTTTCAGCGATCAAAAAAAAAACTGGTACTTTTAAATACTGTACATAACAAGATTTTTAGAAAACAAGTGGCAGCTGTTAAGGGACCTTCCCACATTGAACTGAATGGATAGGGTCGGAATAAAAGTCCTGCCAGCTGTAAATCTAGACATTGCTTTGTTCCGTCCGTGTGGAAGGAGAAAATTTGGAGAATTAGAAAATTCCGTCACGATCCGAGAGTAAAGAAGAATTTACGTAACTGAAAACCTTATTGGTGGATGAAAATCAACCAGTAACCTTCGAGCTGACGCAAGTTAGTTATATCAAAAAGTGTGAGAAGTATGTTGCCCAGCAGGATGCCTTTTTCCTATTCTCTGAATTTAGATCGTTGGCGTTACGAGAAACATACAAATAAGTTATTATCTGATGTATCGATATTATAACATATTTATAAAAAAAAAGGAAATAAATCTAGACCAATAAAAATAAACTGCATAGAGTTATCTAAGATATGATTTGAGATAATGAATAAACAATAGATAAAACTGGATTTTGCTGTTTTTTTATTAGCTTGTAATGTGAGTGCAAACTATTAAATTACAAATCTTATACAAGAGATAAGGCTTCCTTTGTCACGTTTTTGTCTGTTTAGTTTATGCAGGAATCGATAGATGGCGTAAAATGGCTTTTACTTGTAAAAATGAATTTTGCGGTTACAAAATTTCTACATAAACCGAATCAGAGCGAGTCCACTGAAAACTGTGGGAGTCCAAACATATATATATAAGAAAAAAACGAATATAAACAGAATTATATTTTTTCTAGTGTAACAAAACCTCGCAAAAAATTTTTCCGGATCCGCAGTTCATTAAAAATGATACTATTGATACATTGAATGTTAATATATATAAAAGTATACTATAATTATACTTTTAATTTTACAAATTTTATAATTTATTTAACTTTAAACAGGACTCAGAATCTATAAAAAAAAATTGCTCATATAATTAATTAAGTAAACAGTTAAGAACCAAAAAGAATTTTGATTTTTAAGAATGAAAATATACAACTTTAAACAGGACTCAGAATCTATAAAAAAAATTGCTCATATGATTAATTAAGTAAACAGTTAAGAACCAAAAAGAATTTTGATTTTTAAGAATGAAAATATAATAAAAATTTGGTTACAGTAGTATAACCAAAAAATTAAACTGAAAGAATAAAATTTTTGGATAGTATAGATTGTAACCATAAAAGTTTTATTAATAGTATCGTATATATTAGTTGCTTATCATCATAAAAATTATTAGAACAAAAATGCTAAATGTTTTTATCGTCATTATTTTATTATTTTTAATAGATAATCTGTCATTCATTATTGTATAAATTTTGGTTGTTATTATTGTTATTGTTATCAGATTTTGAAGTTTTTCCTATAAATTGTCATTTAATTTATATGCATGTTTTCTATACTGATTGGTTTATTAATTTTTCAAAATTCAATCCTTTGTTTTATGTTGTATACAACTTTATATTTATTGTTTCTTAGGTAAATATCTGCTTTATTGTTTAATAAGACATCTGAGTACCCTATGTTATGTCTATTATTTATGCAGCATTAGCAAAATTGCATATAAAGTCCACAAAAACAAGTTAACAATGGTTAAAAGTTATTAACAATAGTTTGAATTTCTAGCCTATCGACAGTCTGACCGACCATCCTTCCATTCATCGATAGTTGAAATCAGAAACCACGTCTATTCAGATTACATCTATTTTATTTTATTTTTTTGTACTTGATGGTCATGACCAAGAGCAACAAGGAGCATTGTTTAGTCCATGACCAACATAGATTCCTTCCTAAACATTATAAGGACACCGAACTTTAGTGTCACGTGATTAAAGGTCATGCTTGGATTTGTCAGGTTGATCAATACCATCTTTTAGAGATATGAAAGCAGTCATTTAATTTGATATGTCAATTTTTTAGTCTAATTGCCCCTCTTAGGAATCACAATGAAAGGTCTTGTCTTATCACACATGCGTTTGTTTGCAATATACTTGTAAATAATAAATATAAAATTTCATTCTACTCCATTGAAACAGTTTTATTATATCCGTTCTTGAAAGTATACTCAGTTGATGCCATCAATGGCTTTTTATTTATCAGATTTTTTTTTTGAAAAATTGTACTGTACACGGATACAGTCTAAATGCAATCGATACAACTCACCCTAGGGGGAGAGGCAGGAAGAGGGCTCCAAACAAGTCATGGTTTATTGAAGGGCCCTGTATGGTTCATTGAATTCAATGCAAGTGGCAGGCATACTCTCTATGCCAGTAGAGGAGCCTGTTTAGTTCCAGTAAGATCTGGTTTTAATAATTTATTTTTGATGCAGATGATTAAATTCGAAATTTGACTTTTATAAAGATAGCATTAAAGTTACGAAAAATGATGGCAAGTTTTTAAAATTTCATATTAATCACTCGATTAATTATAATTTTTTACACGGATATTAGCAAAAGATACATTTTATACTATTTTATGTAGATCCATTCCTAAAGCATAACGTTAGATGAAGGAAAAAGCTTTCGTCAAAATTCAATAAACTTAGATAATGTAATTTTATTATTTTATTCGAATATCGCATCGAAATTTCCTGCATTAGTAAATACAGGAAAAATTTAATGGCGAATAAATTTGATTTTAATGTGCTAAAACATAAAAAAAAGGAATTTTTCAACTAAAATATGACATTTTGATTTTGTTTTAGGCATTAAATCAATATTTTTTTAAAGCTTATGCTCAATAGTTCACTGTGTGAGAAAGCAATAATCCAGAAATCTTAAAAATAAATGTAAAAAAGAAAAATTTAGCCTTAATAAAATCACATTATAGGAGAATTTTAAATAACAACCAAATTTTTAAAACTATTAGTTTTAATTAAGCATCAGTAAAATTCATTCAAAGTTTATTTGCTTTGAATTATGACATTGTTTTCTATCTTGAAATAAAGAATAAAAAATAACACATTTCCGAAAACAGCAACTAAAACTGATAAACAATATAAAATTTTTAATGAACTATAAATATCTGTATTAAAACTTTATTGTTTAAATAATAAATAAGCAACAAGTGTGCTTGCTACTACTTTAACAAACTGTAAACTACTCGTAGAACCAGATAATGGCAGTCCCTATAGAGATAAAGTTTTCAGAGCTAGAAGAACGAGGAACAAGGATAATGGTGACTGATCAAATTGCCTTCATTTTCTAAGCTTTAGACTAGATGTAAAATGAGGATCTCTCATCCTGAAATTCGTATTGTAGATGCCCACTTTTGCATTAATTATAAACTTATAGCATATTAATCTTAAACAGATGAAGAAAATCGGAAAGATGCCTAGAATCCGAACAATTTAAAAAAAAAAAAAAAAAATATATTACGAATTAATATATAACTTAATTGGAGATTATAATAAAATCTTAAAGTTCGTCTAATGCATTAGACATGTTTATTTATCTAAGAAAATTTTCTTCATTATCGTGAGAACTTGCATTAAAAAATATATGCTAAGTCTAAAATTAGTACCTATAAGTGCATACTTTAGTATAATTGAAGAGGTTAAGTTAACAGAAAAATGTCGACTGTGTTTTCATTCTTTCTCCTATTTTTCTTTTTATGTCAGAATATAAGAATTTACATTTTTGCGCTCTTTGTGCGGAATGCAACAATTTTTTAATTTCTATAAACTCTGTTATAAAAATGTTTACATATTTTTCTCTTTAACGGTATTAACCAATTAATAAAAACTTTACAATTGATTAATAAAAACAGCAATTTTATAACCCCCGTAATACTCCTGCGATAGAGCGTAAAATTAGATAAATACATCTCTTAAATAAAATATAAACAATTAAAAATAGAAATATAGAAATATTTTAAAATATATTAAAGAAAAACAGGGAAAGGATAATTATATTACAAGTCGAACGAGTTTGGTCGGAATGATGATGAAACTCCAGGTCAAAGTGACGTCAACGGTTAGTGACCTTCCTTACCAGAAAATTGGGATATTAATGCAAAGAAATAAATTATGAAAAGACAAAAATCCCGAATTGTTATATGCCGTTTATCAACATATTAATTTATTTTTATTAGAGGGATGAGAGTTGCCGACCTTGGATTCGTATTAAACCGAATTATCAACGAAGTACAAGGTCACAGTCTTCCTATCGATCGCGCCATCTGTCAGCAAACAGTAGTGGAACCGGTTAAAGTTAATATCCGTCGATTTAAATAATCCTTAACAGAGTGTTTAAATTTTTAATTTAATAACATTTTTATATTTGAAGTAATAAAAATATGTCGAAATACATAATAATCCTTAAAAAGATAAAGAAAAAGAGTAAAAGAAGTTTATATAATTTATTGAAGGAACTGAGACGCAATGGCCCGTTAGCTCAGTTGGTTAGAGCGCCGTGCTGATAACGCGGAGGTCGTGGGTTCGACCCCCATGCGGGCCAAAAGATTTTTTTCTCTTCTCTTTTTTAAAATTATTTGTTTTTTATTTCATGTTATTTTATTATTGCTATCGTAATAGAATTTATTAAAATTTTTCCTACGCATTAATTTGAGTTAAATAACATTATATAAATTAACACACTTTAATAATTAAAATAAAATCGCGAATCTGTTATGAAATATTAATGTTTTATTCATAAAAACGATTAATTTCATTCATTTCACTATAAACATTGCGCCATCTGTTGAACTACATATTAACTAATATCCTAAGTATTGTAACTGATTGGCTAATGTGTCGCCATCTGTCGAATTGCTTTGAAATTAGTCTTATAATTTTATAATGTTTACATATTTTTTTTAAATAAATAAATTTATTGTCAATGTAAACTTATTTATTACTAAATTTGCAAAGTATATAATAAGCTTGATTTACTTAACGATTTTTTAATGTTTTCGAAACAATAACTAATAACAGTTGATTAATTCTTATGAAAAGATTTTTTTTGTTTTTTATTAATAATAGTAATAATAAAGAAACTAAGATTATAGTAAAATTAGGTCAAGTTCTTTCTAATTTTATTATACATCATTTTATTTTAATATATTTTTGTTTATAATATTTAGGTTAATACTTAGATGATCAAGGACAACAACTAAACCTGAGATGAATGATAATTGAACGATTTTAAAGTACCCATATCGATATTGACATAATTTTCATTATTAATTTATCAATTAAAACTTTAAAGTTTGTAAAAACTGTTTTAAAATTAACATATATAAATAATGCTAGCTTCAATAGAGATTGATTGAACTGTCATTTATACAGTATGTGTTTTTATTTTATTTTTAATGTTAATCTGTTGTATAGAATATAAAATATAGGTTATCCATAGAGGTTTAGAATATTAATTTTCTATGATAAAATAATAATATTCTTAAAAAAATTGTCCCTGATTTCTTATGAATGAATGATTGAAATTTTTAAGTTTTTTAATTAGATATACAATGTGCAATATATAAATTTGCAAGCTCATTTGTTAACACGACATTAATCTTTAATAAAATTAGCATAAAACATTCAATTATTGATGTTAATTGCTGTTTATTTGTCAGATTAACACCTAACAATGATCTAAGATGTGACCAACAATCAGTAATGACGTAATAATGATTTTTTCTTCTCTATTTTTTTGTTTATTGGGATAGGAAATATCGAAATTTCTGAATTCAAATTAATTATATCTTTTAATTAAATAATAAATTAAGCATCAGATAAATTCGAGCATGTTTGTCTGGTCCTAAATCATCCTAATTCGAGAGGAAAGACTCTTATTTAAAAAAATAAAAATAAATTTCTTAAGTACAGTATATCTAAAGGAATTAAATTTGCTTCAAGCAAAAATATTAAAAAAAATTATATCTGAAGATATTAAAGTTCATATTACACATTTGATTGAACATGAATCAGTATTGTTTTAATTTAGGAATTTCGAGGAATTTCCATGAAATTTTGCAATTTATATAATATCTGTAATTGAGGAAATGCTATAAAAAAAGTGAAAGTTTTCAGACCGATGACTTAGCAGAGTTTACTGTTAAATAACGAATTCTTTATACATATTATGCAAATATCAACTTCACATTACCACTACACATATTAACGAAAAGTATTGAAGCTGTTCAATACTTAAAAAGCAGTTCTATAAAATTCTTAAGAAATTTTTATTTTATTTTTAAGAGATGGAGAGAGATTATGAGAGAGGTAAACATTATTATAAAATTTCTAGATTTGTTTAGCTTCCAAAATCAAGCAAATATAATAATATTAGCTTAAAGGATTAATTACAGTATACAGTGCTATCTATCTCCATAATGCCTTAGATGCGGGTATAATTCTGAAGGACTATAAGGTTATGACTCTTAAAATCCAGGAACATTGACACAGTGAATTTGGGCATGCAGCCAGCCCAGGAAAAGCTAGTAATATTTCTTTAAAAATTCTTCATTGTCACCCAAGTCATGTAATGTCATCTAACATCTCTCCTTTTTTTTTTATTTAATTTGATGACACGTTAAATCTAATAATAATATTTTTGAGATACACTAGTATTAGCGAAATTATATTTTCATAAAATTTTTACAATTAAACCGATAAATTTTTATTTTCGCGAACTGTCTGCAATAGTAGGAATACAGATGGCGAAACATCTGTCATTTATAACATCATGTGTCATTCTCATTTAATTATTATTTTTGGAAACAGTTTTTAGATCGTGATGCGCCCGAAAGAGCTCTAGAGCATTTCTTTTTGTTTTTTTAATAGGAAAGAATAGGTAAATACGGTTTATTTTTAGGCATGCCTTAATTAGTTCTATAGTATTATTTAAGTGTTTTCTACGTTTTAAAGGCTATTAAGAGTTTAATTTTAGAGATTTAAAAATATATTAAAGCAGTATTTAAATGCAATTAATGGTTGAATCATACGCACAGTGCTTAAAATAATATGGAATCTTTTATAATAAAGCACTATTCGATTTAAGTTGCTTTATATCGATCATTTCTGAATTTGTGATCGTTTTTCGTAAAAATTATAATGTTAATAATCTAAAAAATATATATTAGGCCTAAAATAATTAAATTTTGATATCAAGCTTTGTTTAATTATTATCGTTAAGTCGCTACAAATTTTTAAATACGAATTATAGCCAACGAGACAATGCTTATGTATAAAAAAATTGATTTTTTTTCAAAAAGTACCACTTTAAATTCAAATTTCCAATAAAATTTTTATAATTTTTAATATTTAAGATAGAATAATTTTTTATTACTATGCAGATTTCATGCTGTGTCCTTGTAAAATCTACGGGTTGGAGAGAAAATGTCGAAACGTTTGTAAACGTTACTTAAATCGATAACTAGTATTGTTTGAACTCATAAAAATCAACTGAAGCATCTCCCAGTTGTTAACTTTTAAATTTTGTTTATAGTTCCGGTTTATCGCATATGTATGATGCAATAAAATCGATGTCATTGTTTTACTGAGCGATTGCCATTTATTGTAAGTTCTAATAAATATAATATAAACTCAAATCTTATTTAGAAGAAAATATTTTTGATGTTTTTTTAAGGGATTTTAAAATGATAAATAAAATAAATCAATCGATTATTGATTTATTATAAATCTTAATTATAATTTTTGTTTGTTTTTCTATGAAGGAAAATAAAGATGTTGGATTTGTTCAGTGGTCTCCGTCGCATGTTAAAAAAACGTTTCGTGTCAATAGACAATGCAGTTTTTCGTCTTCACTGGATGGTGACCACATTGCTATTAATGGCATTCAGTTTGGTAGTAACAACGAGACAGTATATTGGAGATCCCATAGAATGTTTGAAAATTGGTAACATTCCTTCTGCATTTATAGATTTGTATTGTTGGACACATTTGACATACACCATACCCGAAGCATTCCAGAAAGAAATTGGTAAAGAAGTACCACATCCAGGAATAGACAACAGTAAAGATGGAATACGAAAGTATTACGGTTATTACCAATGGGTTTGTTTCGTTCTGTTTTTGCAAGGTATACTCTTTTATGCACCTTATTATCTGTGGTCGATCTGGGAAGGTGGATTACTGAAAGCTGTATCTCTAGGGATGCACTTTGCAATTTTAAGTGACGAAGAAAGAGGAAGAAAAAAACAGATAATCTCGGATTTTCTTGCGCGTCATCTTAGATGCCATAAATGGTACGCTCTCAAGTATTTTTTCTGCGAATTTTTATGCTTAGTAAATATTATTGGACAAATTTTCTTATTGGATTTGTTCTACGATGGTGGATTTCTCACTTATGGTATAGATGTCATCCAATATTACAGAAGCAACAAGACTATAGTCAACCCCATGCTTTATCTCTTTCCACGAATGACTAAGTGCACTTTTAGAGATTTTGGATTATCCGGTGATGTTCAGTTCCACGATGCTCTATGCATTCTTCCATTAAACGTGCTCAACGAAAAAATATACTTTTTTCTATGGTTTTGGTTCATTATACTGACATTTCTTACAGTAATTGTGATATTATCTAGAATTTTAGTTTTGATTGCACCGTGCGTAAGAGCGCCCATGTTACACATCAAATGTCAGTTGGTTTTACGAGAACATGTTAATTTAATTATTAAACAAACTAATATCGGTGACTGGTTTTTATTATATATGTTAAGTAAAAATTTAGATGCTACAGTTTTTCGCGAAATCGTAATTGAGATAGCAAAAAAGATAGATACCGAAAGAAATGGAGAAAATGAATATCTTGTAACTTAAAAAAATCTTCCTAAATATATATA